>JAQQSO010000039.1:86564-147438 GCA_028658305.1 Pachyuromys duprasi | reverse complement strand
CTTAGTTATTAACCACTGTTTTATCAATTTGTGCAGGAGTGTTGTGGTCTTGCATTTGGGGTTTAAATGTAGTTTCATGAGTGCCATCACAAACTTGTTGCTTACTATACCGTCAACCTTGACCAGATTCTAAAGCCTTAGTTTCCTGGACACAGAAAAATAAGTGAAGCTACATGTCTTGATATTTATCAAATTCTAGCTTCATCCATGTTTCTAATAAAGGCACTTACCGGGATGATAACCATGGTGGCACTGATAATAGTTATTTTAGGCTGTGGTGAGATTATATAAGAAGATATGAACAGTGTAGGAGAAAAAATGCTGTAAACTTTTAAAAACAGCACCCCTCATAAGTCCCGGCACTACATAAATACTCAGTAAAAGTTCGTTATCTGAAGGCCTGGTCCACAGGCACGGGAAATACTATTCTCTTGTTTAAACCAATAAAAACACTGTGGACATTTAAAAACTACATCCTTAGACAGAAGAAAACAAAGGGACGCTGGAAGAAAATAGAATGACAGAGTTCCAACTTCCCTTTAACATATTTAAGAGATGTGCCCCTCAGCACAGGGATGATGACCCTGTCTGGTCTTTCTATTCTGAGCACCATCACCTGGTTATCTGGAGCAGAGATAACTAAGGAAGGAGAAAGCCAGGAAAAGGATCTGGACGGCTTTAGATAAAGGGTCATTGTGTGCAGCTCCATGCCTCCAGCAGACATCACACTAACACATGTTTTTGGGCTGAGTCCAGACGTGAAGTCATTTATTGGGGAAGCCGAGTGACTTCTTAGAGTTCACACAAAGTTAATTCTGTTTGTGGAAACACTGTGAAAAAAGAAGAATGTTCAGGACAAAGTTACCATTCTGATTTTTAATTGTGTGTTCATGGGTGTGGACGCACATGCACATGTGTGTTCAAAAATATGGTGGCCAGAGGTCCTCATCAGGCTTCTTCCTTAACTGTTGTTCATGTTACTTTTGGAGACAGGGTCTTTCATTGAACCCAGAGCTCACCAATGTAGCTGGAATGGCTTACCAACAAGACTAGGGAAACTCTTGCCTCTGCTTCCCCAGTACTGAAGTTATAGGCATGTACCACCAGGACTGGCTTTTTTGTTGTTTGAAATGCATCAATTTATTGCTGTTGTTGCTGTTGTTCGTATGTGTGTGCACCTGTGCATGCATGCATGTGTGTGTGCCTGTATGCATGTGGGGGGATCTATTATTTGCCTGTGACTGTGTGTGTACATTCTGAGACTGGAGGCAACTTTTGTAAATCAGTTCTCTCCTTTATCTGTTGGTTCTGGGTACTGAACTCAAGTCATCAGGCCTGCATGGCAAACACATTTACAGGATAAGCCATCTTATTGGCCCATGTCCATTTCTTTCTTTCTTTCAGCATTTAAAACTTTTTTATTAATTATAATTTATTTACTTTGTATCTCACCTGTGGCCCCGTCACTCACCCCCTCCCAGTCCTGCTCTCCCTCCCTCTTCTTCTCCCCTGCCTCTTCCCCAGTCTATTGATAGGGGTGGTCATCCTCCACTTTCATCTGATACTAGCCTATCAGGTCTCATCAGGACTGGTTGCATTGTCCCATCTCTTTACCGGTAATTTTATTACAAGAGTTCTGGGGATTGAACTCAGATTATTATGCTAGTACAACAAGAACTCTACTGACTCATTCATCCCGCAGGTCCATGTGATAGGATAGGATAGGATAGCATAGCATAGCATAGCATAGCATAGCATAGCATAGCATAGCATAGCATAGAATAATACAGTATATAAAATCTCTCTTTCCATTGCCCAAGAGAAGTGTTCCCAAAATTCATGCTGTAGAGATTCTGAATCTCTTCTATCCTTATGTTAGGCTCTAGGAAGGCTCTTCCAAGAACAGCCTGCATAGCCCACTACCCTACACTCTGCTCTTCTCCCTCAGATTGTTTTCTCTGGGCAGCTATACGATACTGCACAAGCAATACCCTTGCTTCTCACCAAAAAGACAGAACAACACAATGGTATGGAAACAGGCTTATTCTAGGGTGAGATATCAAATTGCAGGCCATGAGTGTTTCTAGACTTCGAGGGCCACATGAAGAATGACATTGACAATCACTTGTCATCTCATTCTTTTGTTCAGTGACATGGCAGGTTCTGATTTCTATCCACACGATTAACTTTGAGTTAATTTAATATAAAAATAAAAGCTACATTGTTTTTTTTATGTTGATCTCCTTTCTTTCAACTTAATTCTTTGATGGTTTCCTCTTATTCAATGTACATCAGAATTTATTTTGTTTCTTTAGAAACAGGGCCTCACTCTGTAGTCCCATTTGAACTTGAATTGACTATGTAGTCGGGGATAATCTCAAAATGTGCAGCAGTACTCTCCCAGCTTCCTGAATACTGAGATGATAGATGTGAGCAGCAAACCCTGGCTATGTGTGTCAGAACTTTATGTTTCAAATTTCTCAGCAATAACCTGCCATTTGAATATACTATAATTTGTTTAACTCTTTAGCTACTGATGAATATCTGAGCTATTTCTGGATATGGTCTATCATTAAACAGAATTGCATAATTAATATGCAATTTTAATAGTGACATATTTTCCTTCTTTCTTCATGACTGCCTGAAAGGATAATAGCTATGTAGTGATAGGTATGGTATTCATGTTTTACCACCATATGTATGAGTCCCAATTCATCTTCATATTAGTTATCACTAGGTACAGTAGCTTTCATCTTGGCTCCTCTAGTGAATATGAAATGATGTCTATCTGTGCTTTTTATTTGTGTGTTATGGTTAATTTTTATGTCAGACTTCATGTGCTTAGTAGTCTTTTTTCTTCTTTTATTTTATTCATTTATTTTTATTATTACAGTTTATTCACTTTGTGTCCCACCTGTAGCTCCCTCCCTCTTCTCCCAATCCCACCCTCCCTCCCTTTTCTCCAACCATGCCCCTCCCCCAGTCCACTGATAGAGGAGGTCCTCCACCCCTTCCTTCTGATCCTATTCCATCAGGTCTCATCAGGAGTGGCTGCATTGTCTTCCTCTGTGGTCTGATAAGGCTGCTCCCCCGTCAGGGGGAGGTGATCAAAGAGCCAGCCAATCAGTTCATGTCAAAGACAGTCCTTTGGACTAGAGAACCCACTTGGACACTGAATTACCATGGGCTACATCTGTGCAGGGGTTCTACGTTATCTTCATGGATTATTTTAGCTGGAGTATCAGTCTCAGAAAAGACCCCTGGGCCCAGATTTTTTGGTTCTGTTGCTCTCCTTGTAGAGTTCCTGTCATCTCCAGGTCTTACTATCTCCTCCTTCTTTCATAAGATTCCCTGCACTCAGCCCAACATTTGGCTATAAGTCTCAGCATCTGCTTTGATAATCTGCAGGGTAGAGTCTTTCAGAGGCCCTCTGTGGTAGGCTCCTGTCCTGTTCCCTGTTTTCTCCCTCTTCTTATGTCTATCCTCTTTGCCTTTCTAAATGAGGATTAAGCATCTTACCCAGAGTCCTCCTTCTTGATTAGCTTCTTCAGGTATACAGATTTTAGTATGTCTATCCTATATTATATGTCTAATAACCACTTATGAGTGAGTATATACCCTGTGTGTCTTTCTGCTTCTGGGATACCTCACTCAGGATGATCTTTTCTAGATGCCACCATTTGCTGCTAATTTCATGATTTCTTTGTTTTTAATTACTCACTAGTATTCCATTGTGTAATTGTGCCACAATTTCTGTAGCCATTCCTCAAATGAGGGGCATCTAGGTTGTTTCCAGCTTCTGGATATTACAAATAAAGCTGTTATGAACATGGTTGAGCAAATGTCCTTGTTGTGTGCTTGAATATATTTTGGATATTTGCCTAGGAGTAGTATAGCTGGATCTTGAGGCAGCACTATTCCTAATTGTCTGAGAAAGTGCCAGATTGATTTCCAAAGTGGTTGTACAAGTGTACATTCCCACCAGCAATGGAGAAGGGTTCCCCTTTTTCTACATCCTCTCCAGCATATGTTGTCACTTCAGTTTTTGATCTTAGCCATTCTGATGGGGGTAAGGTGAAATCTCAGGGCCATTTTGATTGTATTTTCCTGATGACTAAGGACGTTGAGCATTTCTTTAAGTGTTTCTCTGCCATTTAATATTCCTCTATTGAGAATTCTCTGTTTAGCTCTGTACCCCATTTTTAATTGGATTTTATATATTTTTATTTAAGAAGTGTCTATATACAACTTCTGTCTTCCTTTATTTGTTTCTTTTTGTGACTCACTTAGAGAAGGTCTACAATATCCTTTGTACAGGTTTATTGCCATTATAAAATCCTACAAATATTTTTCCAGTCTGTGGACATTCATTTAGTAGTGGTATCTATTGATGCACATAGTTTTTAATTAATAAAGTAAAATACTGACAATTTTTAAGCAGGCACAGTGGCACATTCTTGTAATCTCAGTTATTTAAGAGGCTAAGGCAGAGGAATCACAAGTTTAAGGCCTGCCCTGTCTACAGTGAGAGTTTAAGGTTCAAGAAAACCCTAGGACTTAAAGATTTTTCTTCTATAATTTCTTCTAAAATGAAAATTTATACTCCTTGCTTTTGTTTTTACATTTATAGTATCTCTATTGGGGTTATTTTTATTAGTAGTGAAATTATAAATACTCATGTATCCCTTAATCACTTATTAAATTTAATTCACTGGTATAATGTTTACTTTTTCATAATTAAAAAATCTTCTTTAAAAATTTCATACATATATGCAATATATTCTGATCCTAGCCACCCATTTCTCCCCTGTTAGCTTTCTCAGAGCCAATACATCTCCCTCCCATGTATAAGTTCTGGTTATTTATCTTTTCAACCCACAAAATCCAGTTAGTTCTCCTCATGTGTGCATGTGTGTGGGCTCATCCACTGAAATATGGACAACTGCCCAGTGGCTATATCACCCCAAAGAAAAGTCAAGTTCCATACCCCAGCAGCCAGTTAGCAAATGCCAGTGACTCCTCAGTAGTGCTGCCTTCCTCCATGCTGGAATTTTTGAGTCTGCAGGTATTATGCATGTAACCGTAGCTACTATAAGTTCATGGCGTAGCTGTCAAGTTATGCTCATAAGACAGAAGTTCTTCCCCATTCTTTGGCTCAAAGTTTATTCCCATAGTGTTAACTGAGCCTTGGAGATGGGATGGTTGATATAGATAACCCATCCTATGACTGAGTACTCACAATTACTTATTCTAAGCACTTTGAGCTTTCCTGGATCTCTGTCTCAACTACTACACAATGCAAAAGGAAGATTCTTTTGCCAAGGTAAAGAGCAGTACAAATATATAGACAAAAATCACAAAGATTTATAAGGAAGTTTGACATCATGATCATGTAGCAAAACAAAAAGAGGTTCCCCCCTTTGGGGGTTCACAACTTCCAATAGATGTGATTCTTCGCCATCTTTTCAGTAACTGACATAATTTTCCTTCTTTGGAGTGAACTTCAAATACTATGAAGAGAGCCCTTGGTTGCCCCAATAATCAGTCCTTTCACTATTGCATCAGTTGGGGACACTTTACCAAGGCTGAGATTGTAGCAAAGTCACTCAGACAAGGGTATTGTGTCATCTGCATATGAGTGTGGACTATTGTTATTTTTATCTTTTAATCTTTTCAGACTCTGATGTATGCATTTTGGTGCTTTGGATTTAGAAAGATGTGCAATTTAAGCTGTTACACTCTCTTGGTAAGTTGCTCTTTATAATGATGCCTTGTATTTCTTAATACCTGATAGTATTTATTGCTTTCCAGTCTTCTTTGGGTGACATTCATATACCCTCTGTACAAATCTCTGGATTCATGTTAATTTTAGTGATAGAAACCAACATTAAGCCAGTCTGCCAATTATTATGAGCAATGGGCAAAAGGTCTTCGTTTTACGCATGAGAGTAGTTATTTAGAAAGCAAATCCATTATTAACAAAAACAAACAAACAAAAACCCTTGTGTTTGTAGCATGATGGAAAAGCAGAAATGACAAGAAGGTAGTCATTTAATGTCTTCCCATTCTTCTCTAGAAGGCCGGATATTTAGCTTGCCTTTTTGAGTAATGTGTCTATAGAGTAGATAGAAAAAAGAAAAACAGGCCTAACACCAATTGTCTTGGACTACAGTAAGGCATTTAGCTTTATGGGAAAGCCTTTTTTATAGAAGGTAGGTTCCAAGGAAACATGTTATCAAGCAGTCTTCACCTAGAAAGTAATTTGGTAGAAAAGACCACATCAATACAGATGGAACTTTACATCATCTCAAGCACTCAGTTTCACCAGCCAGATTGGTAAACAGTCGAGCATTACCTAGAGCTGTGTTTTGCTTTGAAGTACTTAATTATGTTCCTAGCAAACTTTTATTAGTGCTTCCTCTGCACCAATCATAAATGGCACTTTCCATACATTGCTGTTGATTGATCCTCACAATAGCCGTTTAAGATAGGTATTTACTCTATTCATTGCAGGAAGTTGAGGCTTTGAGGTTGTAAATTACTTTTATATGCTTTTGCAAATGGAGATGTTTCACTTTGAGAACTGAAGCTCTTAGCTATTTGGTGGTAGTAGTGTTTAATGTGATTAACATGTACACTTTTGCAGGGACTCTTTTGCAGTTGTTCTTCATGAGAGAAATTTCTGGGTTTAGATTAATTTTGTCATTACTGAAATTTACATATATTCTCTTGTGGAAAATTTTGCACCTGTTTGTTAATAGCTTCACTCTTTATTTATGTTTTGTTGTTGTTGTTGTTGTTGTTTTGCTTGATTTTCAAGACGCAGTTTCTCTTTGTAGCCTTAGTTGTCCTAGATTCATTTTGTAGACCAGGCTGGCCTCGAACTCACAGAGATCCACCTGCCTCTACCTCTGCCTCCCTGAGTGCTGGGATTATAAGCGAGTGACACCATGCCTGCCTTCACTCACTTTTTTCACCAGAGTTTAAAATTTCCATTTAATGACAAACTTATTCCACCCTTAACTAGAGAGATGGCTCAGTGGGCAAAAGCTCTTGGAGTCTTGACAACCTGAGTTGTAGCTAGTGAGCCCACATGATAAAAGGAGAGAGTCTACTCTGACAAGTTTTCCTCTAACCTCCACAAGTGTGCGTACCCATACACTAAACAAATAAATTTACTTTTTTTTTAAAAAAAAAGTAATTTCATCTCTACCAATAAGCTCTTTGGTTTAGTGACGTTTAAACTATAATTTCCCCATTTTACTTTCCTTTTTACTGAGTTGATTTTAAAACAAAAGAGAGAGAGAAATTGATGCATTAGAAACTGTTTATTTTATTTAATGTTAGCATATATAAAAATACAGTGGGGTAGGTCTCAGAATATAAAATCATTTCCTGTGTAAAGTTTACAACCTGAATTCAGTCACCAGAACTCATACAAGGTGGAAAGAAAGGACTGAGGGCACACAGTAACAATCATGATGATAATGACGATGATGATGATGTAAATACTTACAAGTGAAAAGTGGCTAAAACCAACAATGTCTGGTAATGGTGGTATATGCCTATAGTCTCAGCACTCCAAAGGGAATTGCAGAAGCTTGAGTCTGAGGACTGCTTGGGCTAGATAGTGAAACCCTGTTCTATAAAGATGTGCATACAGGCAACATTAATGAGACTCAGTAGGTCCCATTAAAAGTAAATTATATGAGAGGATGGCATGAATTTGAGAAGGGGGTGGGGGAGGCATGGGAACAGGCAGAGGGAGTATAGCCTCCACATTCATTGTCACAGGTATAGAAACAAATCAAAAAACACGTGTCTGTTGTTAAGTCCATACTCATTACTTCTGATGTGTTTGTTCATCAAAACTAGTCACAACTATGCTGTGAAGAAAGCTGCATGTTATTTCGGAGACCATAACAACAATGGAGAAAAATGAAGCACCTGGGAATCTATCATTTCAAACACAATTCTTTCAAATTTTGGTAAGTTGGATTATTTGCCTAAATACTATAGAGGAGACTTTCCTGGAGGTCAGTATTCTTGGTCTGTATCCAAGCCCCTAGTCTTATGACAATGTAACTAATATCTGTTTTGCCAACTGGGAGCTCATTTTTAGTCATTGTGTTTGACTGCTATTTCTTCTCATAATTTTGGATGCTTGCTTTTAAGGAGCTCAGCATTTTATTTAGTACACTGAGCATTCTCCACCCTTGAATTGTAATAATAATAGCTCGTATTGAACACCAAATACTACCTTACTGAAGACTGACTACTTGCCAGGTATTGTTTCATAAAAGCATTTCCTTTGTTATTAATATATGACATAGTACTATTCTCTCTAATTACAGGGTGAAGAAACTGAGGATTACAAAGGTTAATTAATTTCTAATCCATTCCTTCTTACTGCTATGAGAAGTTGCCTGTTCACAGTGCTCTGTGTTTGAACCTCATGTTAGCTTATCTCTCTTTGCATCTATTCTGTCTAGATTTTTACAAATGCTAACCACAGACCGCCTAAGACTTAGGCTTCAACACTAAGGGCTTGAGTAAGATGCAGGCAGTTAGTTATGGATATTAGTAGGGGGCTGACTATCATTCTTATGTCCTGCTTGAGTTTTTGCAAGGACCTATCTCTGTCTAAGTGGTGAATGTGTAGTGCTATAAATGAGACACTTTTATTCTAGGCCGGGATAAAGATGTGCTAAAGATCAAACAAGAATCCATAAAACTTCCCTCAGGTATAAGAGGAACAAAGAAATAAAGTTCTGTCTGATGCCAAAGAGCACTAAGTGTGCAGAAAATGTGCCTACAAATCTAAAATGTATGAAAAACTAAAATAGGGAAGCATGAGACCATGAAGATTGACATTCTTGGTAGAATCCAAGATTGAATGGGAATAAAACATAAAGGACTTTTAGAGGTAGTGAGAAGACATTCATAAAAATAACAGAATATGTAACTTCCTAACCAATTCAATGGCTTATAGTTGGTGATTTATTCATTCAGCAGTCATTTACTGAGTAATATACCATGTACAAGTCATATTATGGTGGCACATATTGATGGGCTGCCTGGCATTGTTCCTGTAAGCATTGCCCACCAATAAAAGAACATTTTCATTGCTGACTAGACCCACTGCTTATAGGATCATCCCTATCATCACTGTACTGATTGTTAGAAACTAAGCTACTTAGATGCCACAATGAAGCCCAAAGGCCATTTTGTAACTGTGTCATTGTATTCATTCACGTGGGCTGAGGCACATAAACCTAGACATAGTAATCAATGACCCTTTCTACAAGCTCAACTACTTGCTCTTCCAGCTTCTAGAAGTACCACTGGTTCACCCTTGGCCCAGCTCAGGATGTCTCCAAAGTGTCATCTTAAGAATCCTGATGGGGGCAATTTGTGGAGGTTCTTTACCACGTCTTCAATTCAAAGTCCTATTTTCTTTCTTCTGATTCTCTTGCAATGAGCAAATAGATAGCCTATATGAAAGTACCTTTGTACTAATACTGGACCTACTGTATCACATCCGTTTTAAAGCCTCGAGAACACAGATTGCCCCTTCATGCTTTTTCACTTGTGTAGGCTTAGTCATTGAAGTATCAATACCCTTTCTCACAAATGATATGTTCTTGTCTCTTCCACGTGTCTCTGTCCAGATTTCATGACATCTCACCCCTCAGAAATGCATGCTTTTTTTTTCTATTTCACTTGTCAACCCAACTGGAGAGCTTATACTTCTAAATCAGGAACTATAAACAGGTTTATTTCTTCTCATTCACAGACTGAAGAAGGATGCTTAGAGCATCTTTGATTAGAGGATACTAAGCTGAGACAGAACCTCTAGAGAAGAGGTATGTAACTTTGTGACTTTTATGGGCCTTGATGAACAAGCAAAAATTGTCTTGGGTACATATATAGCATTCTACTAAGTGCCCTTGAAAAGCTCAGAGAGGAAGATAGCTTTTGGACACAATAGCTCAAATATGAAACATCAAATAACAATATCCATATTGTTATTTAAGAACAGGTAACATGCTTGGAATCTGAAGGAACATGGATTTCGAACTGAAATATGATAAAAGTTTTCATAGAGAACTTTTTTTTACTGCATAAAGTTACCAAGACTTCATCTGAACATTTCAAGCCAAGTATCATTTCCTGTCAATCACAAGGATGCATTATACCAGGCAATGTGGAGACAACTGTATAAACAGAGACAAAGATAGGATCATGTGAGGCATGATATTAGAATAATTGTAGGAGTGTGTGGTGTTTATGTAGAAATAGTGAGAAACACAACTGTAAAGATCACATAGGATAAGAGCATCCCTCCTCAAAAAGTAATAGGCAGAAGGATGCCATTGTTCCTAAAAGTTCCAATATTCTGCTAAAATTTAAAGCTGCACAAATGCAACTTGGGAAAGTTATAGAATCTGTCATGAAACAAATATGCATCATGAGTTTCTGTTATTTTTCAGTGGCTGCAATGACTTTCCTTTCCAATGACTTTCCACATTTTGCTTAAATGTTTCTCCACACCATTTGGAGGCATTTAAAACTAGTGTCCCCCTCCCCCATTTTTTTTAGAATCATGTACATGAGATTTTGGCAGCAGAATTAAGCCCATTGAAGGCAGAAATCATCTGAGTCACATGTGAAATAGTGAGCCATGCTAAATTAGTACATCCAAAAGGCTGTTGAACAAATCGATAAGATGAATTTAATAGCTATAAACTCCCAATGTCAGGGTTCTCACTGAGGGAGATTCTCACCCTGATTCTCACCTAGAACCCAGTCATGTAGCCAATGTATGTTCCTTTGAATTCACGGAAAGGAACCTCTGCTGTATGTGGAAAGGGAAGCTATGCCTTCCTATGCTTTCCAGGAAAGATTTTTGGAGTCTTTGATGCCTGTAAGTCTCAGGATGTCACCTTTTAGCTCTACTCAGCTTGCAGAAATGGTGTTTTATGTATTTCATTGTTTCTCTTAAGTCTGAGCAAGCTTATCTTCAATGCTCGAGAAAGCATTTGAAGCATTGATTTGTTTCAATTCTAATTCAGCCATGCACCAGCTCTTAGATCATTACCAAGAAACTGATCAGCTTTATAACTCAGTTTCTTCGACTATAACAAATACACTTAAACAGAGCCATAAAAACTGAGCCCTGGGGGCCCTGAAGTTGGTGGTACTCCAGCCAAGGACAATGCATGAAGAGGACCTAATCCCAGCTCAGATGTAGCCCATAGACTCAGCCTCCAAGTGGGGTCCCTAGTAAAGAGAGCATGGACTATCGCTAGCATGAACTCAGTGGCAGGCTCTCTGTTCACCTATCCCTAGGGGGTGCAACCTTGCCAGTCCACAGAGAGAGAGAAAATGCAAGCAGTCCTGATGAGACCTGATAGGCTAAGGTCAAATAGAAGGGGCAGAGGACCTCCCCTATCAGTGGACTAGGAGGGGGACATACGGGGAGAAGAGGAAGGAAAGGTGGGATTGGGAGGAGATATGGGAGGGGACCACAGCCAGGATACAAATTGAATAAATTGTAATAAATGATAATAATAAAAATTTAAAAAATACGCTTACATCACAAAAGTGTTGGGAATATTTAATAATATAATCAGTGTAGGGGCTTTGTTCACTGCCCAGACTATGGTAGTCCACCAACTTTGAAATTAGTATCAATAGCTATATCATATTTACAACTGATTTTAGCTCACCCGAAGGGAAAATATGATCATCTTCCACCCTGGTGTGCGCAACTTTAAGACACAACTGCCAAGATTTAAGCTCACATAGTTTGCTTTTCTCAAGTAAGGTAATTTTTTTCTATTCAATTTCAACTCAACTGCTGATTTTTTCTTCAAAATAAACATCTGAATTTTTTTTTATTCTAAGCTAATGCCTCCAAACTGCATTCCCTACCTCCTATTTCAAAACCATCTGAAACATTCCACAACCATAACAGTGTAGCTTCTTCAAGTGAGATCAAATAATAAATCTTTGTAGAGATGAGATCTTATGTAATCCAAGCTGGCTTTGAACTCACTATGTAGCTGAATACGAATGTGTGCTTCTGGTCCTCCTGTCTCCACTTCCAAGGCTATTACATCATAGGTACGCACCTCCGTGCCTTGTTTTATGTCATGGTACAGATGGAACTGAGGACTTCAAAGATGCTAGGCAAGCATTGGGCTAACTGAGCTAGTCCAGGATAATAGTTATAACCATCTGACCACAGCTGTCGTTCTAGCTTTATTTAATTACTATCCTCACCTCGACACACATGTTCCAGATCTGGGAATTAAGCTTAGAGTCAGTATAGTTAACTAGTGTGCATTAAAGTACTGTGTTCTTTTCCATAGTTCCTAAAACAAAAAAAGAAAAAAGAAAATTAACAAAAGCAATACATGATTCAGGTTTCTCTTCGAAGGTGTTCACAGCAATTTCCAATCTTTGTTCCTGCTATTCTACCAGGAAAACATGCTTTCTATTCTTCATAGATCATCTGTTTAAGAGCAAAGCCAAATCTTATCTCCTACTTGAGTCTCTCACAAGTCCTCTGGTTTAGACTGTTAACCCTGCTTTGTGCTCCTTTATTCACATTCTCACTTCAATTCTGACCCTCACACAAGCTGCCCAAATTATGTCCTAACAGATGTACTAGATTGAGACTCCTAGGAGGAGAGACATGTCTTATTATAAAAATGGATCCTATATCCAGCGCCATGATTTACAGACATTATTTGATTATACTCTTCTGGGCCATATGTCAACTGATCTTCATTCTGGTCCCTGACATCACTACCATTAATTAGTCTCATTATTTTAAATGAATTATTGAAATTCTTTCTGGGCCATTTCCTTGTGTGGAAAATGAGAATTATTTCCTTAACTTTATACCACCTGTCTGACCTCCTTAACAGTTATTGCAAAGAAAGTCAAACAAATTGATTCATGTTGTTTTTTTTCTAAATTACAAAATGTTATGAAAATACAAAATATTATCAGAACAAATATTTAATTTGGTTGGAACCTTTTGAGATCACTGTAAAAGTATGCATAAATGTAAGTGACCTGGATCTTTTCCATTGGAATGAGGAATAACAATGGCAATAAAATCAATCCCAGGGCTGGAAATTTCTCAGAGAAAGTGGTGAAGCTCAAGTAAATCATCTAGAAGTTTCTGAGGAATCATAAAGCCCTTGTTTTTCCACAGAGAACTCCTCTGACACTCAGTGATCTCATGGGAGGAGCTAGTGTTCTTTGCAGGAAACCATGGAGTTAGCCTGGCCTAGCTTCCTTGAGATGCATGTGTCAGAAGACTAGAGTCCATGGCTTCTGGGACACTGTGTACCTTTCAGTTCCTGAGAGACCAGCACAGTCCCTCAGACCACTTTGTGTTTCTCTGTAAGCTCCCTTGGATGTCAAGGAAGCATGAAAGCTTGACAGGACAACTGGTCTTTGACATAAATCTAGTGTACTCTGTAAAGTTTGCAAATGTCATTGTATCTTGGCAACTACAACTGTATCGAACCTGTCGATTGCTACTATATGCTGCTTCTGATAAGGTGTGAAAAGCTAGATGGCTCTTCACACAGGTGTCACGGCATCAGTCTTGCTGTGGCTCATTCAACTAATCTGCTTGAATTCCTCGCAGTCCTATCAGGTAACCTTGGCCTTGTAAGTAAGCATGGACACTTACAGTTCTTGATATGAGAGCATGTACAAGCAGGCCTATGCTTTCCTTACCTCAGACTTTTTATGCTAAATCAAGCAAAACTTAAAATATTCACTCATTTTTAAATAAACAAAATGTACTGCTCACCTGAAAATTCTGGCTTTTTTGTAATGTGACCATATATGCAACTATCCAGAATATTCATAAGTGCCAAAAGAAGGGAATTATAGTCTGATATAAGACTTCAGGAAAACCTCTTGAGAGAATCTAAAGGTAACAATAAATTTTCTATCCTGAACATGTAATAATTACATGTCTTGCCCAGCTGCTGGAGGTGACCTAAAAATAAAGCATAATTTTCAGCTGTCGGCTGCCAATCACCATTATCCTCAGTACTTTCTTACCATCTAAACTATCCATCCTCACATCAAGGATGAGCGAGGTTTCTTTATTTTTAAGGGTCTCTGGGGTGAACCCAATCCTGGAACCTTCTGAAACAGTAACGTCTCAACAAAGGTGCATGATGAACTTAAATGAGAGCTGAAAGATGAGGATGAACTGAACTCCTGTAAACCTTCGTACCATCCTCGGGCTCTCTGTACTATGAGCTCCGTGGGAACCATGCATTTTTCAGAGTACTTAGAATATGGTAGGAAGAACCCGACCATTCTTTCATCCTAGTGTGAGTGTTGCTCCATATGCTATGAGTAGAGCAAAGGATGAGACAAATGAAGATTCAGCCATGTGGTATTTGTGACAACTGGTGTGTCCCTTCGTCAGAAATGAGATACACAGGTTTTGGGTCTAGTTTGCTATCAATTACTAGCAGACCTTGTGGCACGCAGCTTTAATTTGAGCCCTTGTAGTGACTATATTCTTTATTTACATGGATCTATGAGGATCAAGCAAGATGCTTTGCAGTTCTGCTAAATGTCATAAGTGAGAGCTCCAAAACCATTCATCTTTATCGTTGTTATACATCATCTCCCCAGCCATCTCATTACTCTCTCCAGGCTTATGTTCTCTTACCTTCCTACCAAGAGATACTTCTCAGAAAAACCAATCCTTGCTTTCTTCCATCACAAATCCACAGCTTACTTCTTATTCTTTTTTCCTGCCCCTTTGTCAGCATAAAATGTCCTTCTTATCTCCAATGTTCTCTTTTACAGGTTGTAAGCTCAGTCCCTATGGGAGCCAGGCAAAGAACACAAAGTCAGCAGATTGTCTGGTGGCAATGAAAAGGGTTTATAGGAATGGCAGGGGCCATTTCTATAGCTGCTTAACACTCTTGTTAATTTCTGTCAAGTAAAATGTATCACTAGGCTCTGATGCTTTGATGGTGTCTCACATGGTTGTCAGACTCAGTTATTCATTCTTTTTTTTTTCTTTCAGTCTCCCAGACTGGACAATCTCAATTGACCTAATACCAATTTTTTGCTTACCCTTCAATAAAGAAAGAACATTATATAACTAATTCTAGCAGAATAGAATCATACACATATTAAACCAGGCAAACTATCACATGAAAAAAACAACTATATTTCTTATGAAAGTTGCAAATATCCACAAGATTTTAGTGACAAACTGTGAATTATTACTTACCACGACAAAAATAAGTTTGATCTTAAAACGGCAGATTTGTTGCTGCATATTAAAGTCATCCAATGTAACATATCATATTAACACAAATAAAAGATTATCATTTTATAGACATAGAAATATCACTTCATAGTAACAATATTTCTTCATAGTAAGTGCTCAATAACCAAAATTAGATCTAGCCAGATAATGACCATTGATAAAAATCACAGTGAATAACAGTTATTAGTAAATGACTGAATCAAGGTCTATATATGTAGCTCAGTAGTAGAAAGACTACCTAGAAGGCTATGAATTTGGTCCATAGCACTACATGGGGAAAGGACTAGATACTTTCTGAAAATAATGTTCAATAGAAGAGCTAAACAAAGAATTCTCAATAGAGGAATATTGAATGGCATAGAAGCACTTAAAGGAATGCTTAACATCCCTAGTCATCAGGAAAATGCCAATCAAAACAACCATGAGATTTCATCTTACACCCATCAGAATGGCTAAGATCAAAAACTCAAGTAACAACACATGCTGGAAAGGACGTGGAGAAAGGGGAACCCTCCTCATTGCTGGCTGGAATGTGAACTTGTACAACCACTTTGGAAATCAATCTGGCACTTTCTCAAACAATTAAGAATAGTGCTTCCTCAAGATCCAGCTATACCACTCCTAGGCATATATCCAAAAGATGCTCAAGTATACAACAAGGACATTTACTCAACCATGTTGGTAGCAGCTTTATTTGTTATAGACAGAATCTGGAAACAACCCAGATGTCCCTCAGCTGAGGAATGGATACAGAAATTGTGGGACATTAACACAATGGAATACTACCCAACAATTAAAAACAAAAAAATCATGAAATTTGCAGGCAGATGGTGGGAACTAGAAAAGATCATCCTGAGTGAGGTATCCCAGAAGCAGAAAGACACACAGGGTATATACTCACTGACAAGTGGATATTAGGCATATAATATAGGATAAACATACTAAAATCTGTACACCTATAGAAGCAAAGCAAGGAGGAGGACCCTGGGTAAGATGATCAATCCTTATGCAGAAAGGCAAAGGGGATGAAAGAGGGAGAAAACAGGACAGGAGTCTACCACAGAGGGCCATTGAAAGACTCTACCCAGAAAGGTAACAAAGCAGATGCTGAGACTCATAGCCAAACTTTGGGCATAGTGCAGGGAATCTTATGAAAGAAGGGGGAGATAGAAAGACCTAGAGAGGAAAAGAGCTCCACAAGGAGAGCAATAGATGCAATAATTCTGGGCACAGGGGTCTTTTCTGGGACTGATTCTCCAACCAAGGACCATGCATGGAGATAACATAGAACCCCTACACAGATGTAGCTCAATATCCAAGTGGGTTCCCTAATACTGGGAATAGGGACTGTCTGACATGAACTCAGTGGCTGGTTCTTTGATCACCTCTCCCTAATGGGAGAGGCCATAGAGGAAAACAATGCAGCCAGTCCTGATGAGACCTGATAAGCTAGGGTCAGATGGAAGGGGAGGAGGATCTCCCCTATCAATGGTCTTGGGGAGGGTCATGGGAGGACATGTGGTAGGGAGAATAGGAATGGAAGGGGATGACGGAGGGGGCAACAGCAGGAATACAAAGTGTATAAAGTGTAATTTATAAAAAAAATAGAAATAAAATTTTTAAAAGATAGTTTTTTAACATTTTTATTTTATATTAATCACAGGTAATATACTTTGTATCCCAGCCATAGCCCCTTCCCGCATTCCCTACCTATCCCCCGCCATCCCTCCCTCAACTCCTCCCTGCCCCTTTCCAAGTCCACTGATAGGGGAAGACCTCCTCCCCTTTGTTCTAACTCTAGCTTATCAGGTCTCTTCAGGAATGGCTACAATGTCCTCTTCTTTGGACTAGCAAGGCTGCTCCTCCCTCAGGGGGGAAGGGGGTTGAAGAGCCAGCCATTGTGTTCATTTCCAAAATAGTCCCTGTTCCCCTTGCTACAGTACCCACTTAGATATTGAGCTACCATTTGCTACATTCAAGCAGGGGTTCTAGGTTATATCCATACATGGTCCTTGGTTAGAGAAAGAGTCTCATAGAAGACCCCTGTGCCCTGATATATTTGGTCCTTGCAGAGTTCCTGTCCTCTCCAGGTCATACTAACTCCCCCTTCTTTGATATGATTCCCTGCACTCTGCCAAAGGGTTGGTTATGTGTCTTAATATTTGCCTTGATACACTGCTAGAGTCTTTCTGAGGCCCTCTGTGAACCCTCCTCTATTGCTGTTAGGAATGTAAACTTGTACAACCACTCTGGCAATCAATTTGGCGCTTTCTTAGACAATTAGGAATAGTGATTCCTCAAGATCCAGCTATACCACTCCTAGGCATATATCCAAAATATGCTCAAGTACACAAAAGGACATTTGTTCAACTATGTTCGTAGATGCTTTATTCATAATAGCCAGAACCTGGAAACAACTCAGATGACCCTCAGTTGAGGAATGGACACAGAAATTGTGGTACTTTTACACAATGGAATACTACTCAGCAATTAATAATGAGGAAATCATGACATTTGCAGGCAAATGGTGGGACTAGAAATGATCATCCTAAGTGAGCTATCCCAAAAGCAGAAAGACACATACGTTATATACTCACTTATACAGACCTATAAGATAGGATAAAAATACTGAAATCTATACACCTAAAGAAGATAAACAAGAAAGAGGACCTGGGGTAAGATGATCAACCCTCACTTAGAAAGACAAATGGGATGGACATTGGATGTAGGAGAAAACAAGTAGCAGGACAAAAAGATAGTTTTGTTAATACTATTTACATTTTTGTAGAGGTTCTAGTCATTAATCCTAGAATATCTAATGAAAGATTTAAAAGAAATAGTTAAAACAATCCCATTTTCAGATGGCACAACATTTGATACAGAAAATACCTAATAATCTAAAAAACTTTGTTGCAGTCTGTGGTCCTACTGTTGCTTGAAGCTGTGTCAATGCAAATGTCCATTGTCTGTGTTACCTCCTGAAGCTGCCTTCTTGATGTTTGTGGACATGCTGCCACTGGGGACCATGTTGATGTGAGTGGCTTGCACTGTCACCTAAGTCAATGTTGATGTCTGTGGCAGTGCTTCTGTTGAGGGCCATCTTGGGATCCATAGTCCTCCTACAACCAGGGGCCATGTTGATGTTCATGGCCCATGTTACTACTGAAGACCAGGTTGATGTCAGTGGTCCATAGCCGTGTTGTTATCTGTGAGCCATGCTGCCCTGGAGGGCTGTGGCCTGTGCTGCTGCTGAGGGCCATGAGTTTGTCCATGATCTATGCTGCAGCTGAAGGCTCTATTGATGTCTGTGGTCTGTACTGACACTGGAGACCATGCTGAGGTCCATGGCATATGTTGATACTTGAGGCCATGTGGATGACCATGGTCCATGCTGTTGAAGAATCCACAGGAAGTCCACTATCTGTGCTCCCACTTACTGAAAAAGGCAAGGAAGCTAATGTTGTAATGGTATCAATGACTGCAGACTCACAGTTGTGAAAGAAAGACATAGAGGCTTCTGTGACAACTCCTACCCCACCCCACTCCCTTTTCCCCCAAAAGAGTAACAGTCTAGGCAGGAAATCATCAAAGAGAATTCTTAAAATTGTGATAAGGATGCTGAAGTTAGCTCTCCACAACTGACGGGTTTTTGTGTGTGTGCTGGTGGGCAAGGACCTCATATTCTTTAAGGGAATGGCTACTGAGAATTTGACCATGCTCTAATGAGTATATGGGTAACACCAATTGGAGTTGTGTTTTGCATTTTTTGTTGTTGTTTGTTTGCTGTGGGTATTGTCGTTGTTTTCCTCCTTTTCTTCTTCTCCTTCTTTTTCTTCTTCTTTCAGGGGAGGTCATGTTTAGGGAACAGATCTGGGAGTACTAGAAAGTGAGTGTGATATGGGTGCATAATATGAAATTCCCAAATAATCAAAATGCTATAACTAGCCTATGAGTTGAACCAGGTTTCATGATACAAATTATCATTTGAAAGTCACTTATGTTTGTTGGCCTGTGGTATCCAAAGGGAACATCATTGCTTCATTATAGAGTATTCATTTAAGCACACTGTGTGTGTGTGTCTGTGTGTTATGAAGCTCCTACAGTAGAAGGTTTCCAAATGACTTTAGCTTTCAGTGTTACTCATCCGTCTCATTAAAAATCTCAGTGCCAGGAATAAGTTAGTTCTTTTGGAGTTGTTTGTCAATGAGGTCCTGTAGACCCCCAGACATTTCAAACTATTTCCAGTGTCCTTGGTTACCCTCTAGAACTTGACAACATCCTATTGCTGAAGTCACCACATAATTGAGTCCTAGAAAATGGAGAAGTGAAGCTGATACTCACCTGGTAACTTCACCCCTATGGGCTAACTTTCCTGTTTCTGGAAGTTGCTGCACATGCTACCAGGAGAAAAAAGTAAGCATTGGTTTTACTCATATGTGAATCTTATGAGCTATAATAATGATTAACCTGTCAAGATGTGACTGCTGGTACAATAATGATACAAATATCATGTGAATAACAACCACTTGCTGGTTGGATCTAAATCCTGCTCCACAAGACAAAATCTATGCTTCATACTATTATGGGACAAAAACAAAAATAAAAACGTATGACTAGACAAGATATAGGCTCTAGGTCAGTAGTTCTCATCCTTTAAAATGCTGCAACCCTTTAATACAGTTGTTCATGTTGTGGTGACCCCAATCATAAAATTATTTTCATTGCCACTTCATAACTGTAATGTTGCCACTGTTGTAGATCATAATGTAAATATGTGATATTCATGGTATACGATATAGAGCCCTGGTGAAGGGTTGTTGGACTCCCAAAGGGGTCATGACCCACAGGAGGAGAACCGCTGCTCTATGAGTGAACATATCACTATTATTTTACTAAGTAAACATTGTATTAGACTGATGCCTAATGATCTGTGATTATGTTTATAAGTAAGTGTATCTCTTAGCCTTCATCTGAGAAGCCTCTTTGAGCAATAGATGGTAATTAACACAGAGGCCCACAGAGGCTAAGTTGCAGAGAATGAGAGATTAATCAGGGCATCTATCTCATACCAAGCTTTAGAGATAACTGCAGAAGAGGGTGTGGAAAGGGTGTGAGAGCCTCTAGAAGTGAGTGCCTATAAGGAAACAGCATCTTCTGGACACAGCAGGGCAACTGCACATATGGACACACAGCGGTTGTGGCAGCGTGCACAAGACCTGTGCAAACCCCAGCCAAACCAAATCCCAGCATGGAGAGGGAAGCTGGGCACAAACTCCCACCACTGGCACAGGAGCTATTGGCAATTGTTTGATGCTGGAAAAGGAGAAATCAGTTTTTTCTAAGAGAGCAGGCCCTGGTAAGTAGATCATGATCCAGTGGAAGGCCACAATTCCAAGAATACTTAGGCAACACAAGTTGGTATAAATTTTTTTGTACATGGGTTTGGATGGATAGGAAGGAAAACAGGGAGGATTTTAAAAGATTAGGGGGCGAGGGGGAAGATGACCAAAATACATTGTAGGAAATTGTCAAAGGATTAGTAAAAGTGTTGTAAAAGAGAAAAGGAAAATACAAACAATAAGTTGTACAAAAATAAAATTAAGAGTTTAATTTATAATAGCATCAAAAAGAACAAATACATTGAAGTAAATTTTATAAAAAAGCAAAAATTGCACACTAAACACCATGAAAGGCTGCTGAGGGAGAGAAACCGCTAGATGAAAGACACCTCAAAGTTATCAATTGAGATGCACAGTTATTGCTATGATGGTAATCTATCTTAACTTGATTTATGAATTAAATGGAATACCTATGAAAATCTCAGCCACATAGACAATTATACCATAAATACTTTTATTTTTCCCAGTAGTCACTAGTTGGTTTGAAATTGACTTTCCAAAAGTAATAAACAAACACTTGAAAATAGTGAGGGGCTTAGAAGATGGGCAATCAAAAGTGGGGAGAGGATCAAAATTTCACCAGTCAGCACTTCAGGCTTGCATTGTGCATGCAACATCTGTATACAGCATGCATAAAGCAGACCCTCCCTAAACATTTATTGAGTGAATGAAAATATTGAATGAATTAAACATTTATTTAAAGAATCCATAACAATTGTAACTTGAGTCTTCTGTTTAGGAAAAAAACTGTTGGCATCGCAAAATCTCTGTTTGCAAGAGATTTTTGAATCTTTTGAAATCCAGTTTCCCAGTTATGTCTAAATAGCATGTTCTCTTTCCCTCTTGACTGATCATCTACACTTGAGGTTGCTTCTTCATACACTGAATTCATGCATTCTTGGGAAGACTTGAAGATTCAGTGGTTCATTTTGTGTTTAACTAGCTAAAGTTTATTGAGGGCTTACTTCCAGCAGGTGAGCACAGGGCCATCTTCACAAAGATCCTTTCCTTGTGCTCTTAGCAATCTAGTGTGGTGAGTAAGAAAAGAAGTAAATAACTGAGAAAAAATTTTATTGATTATTAAAGATACAGAAAAAAGAGGCAAGGAAAAAAGTGAGTGTTGGAGTGGTATTTGAGCAAAGACTAGAATCCAGTGAAGGAGATGGCTATGACATCAGCATCTGTAATGTAAATATTTCCAGTATTGGAGACAGCAATGTAACACCCCTGAAACCTGGCACTCCACAGGGAAAGACAGAACACAGGCTTGAAAGGGCAGGAAATTCTTCATCAGTTACATACTTCTGGAAAAATACATATTATATCTATCTACCTGGAATTCAGTCAAAACAAGGTTAGTCTAGTGTTGTGGGGACAAAAATAGCCTAGGGGTCTAAGCTACATACCTAAACTACAAAGAGCAGCATAGCCCTAATGTTAAAACTGTTTCTACACCCTTCAGGATGAAGTTTCCTTGTACATATGGTAACTGAATTCAAGGGTCCTTTCTAGCTTTAAAATACTATGATGGGGGTGAGGAAAGCCACCACTCAAGGACAAGCGAAATATGAGCAAACAACATAGCTACAGGAGATGTGGGCAAACTGCTGACCGGTTTCCTGGTCTGTAATAAAATCCCTTCCATTCTTTAAGTATGCAAGGCAAGGTCACGGTTAACTGTGTTTTCCTTCACTGTGTCCTCTTCTAAAATCTTCCTCAGAGTATGTGCTCAATAGAGTCTTTGTGAAATTTGTCCTTTGAGCAAGGATTCAAGCTTAGTTCCAACTCAGGAGTCAGGTACAATGGTAATGTGAATGAACACAGTGTAGGAGGGTATATGGTAGGTTTATTAGGTCTCATTTTGAGCTATACTGTAGAATTATGTTAGCTTTGAAAAATCCCAGAGTGCAGGCTACTACCCTGAAAGAATTAAGTTAGAATCTCTAGGTGTTTATTTGATTTTCCTCACATCTCTGTAACGGGCATCTGTTGCCAAGAACTTGCAGACATGTCCAAGTTGCAGCTTTGGGCTACATTAGGCCAGAATAGCAATGAATGTAGTATGCACAACATCTTAGACTTATTTTAAATGTCATATTTATTAGTAGTATTAATTATCAGAGTATGTCTGCCTCTATGTTTCTCTCTCTCTCTCTCTCTCTCTCTCTCTCTCTCTCTCTCTCTCTCTCTCTCTCTCTCTCTCTCTCTCTCTCTCTCTGTGTGTGTGTGTGTGTGTGTGTGTGTGTGTGATGGCAGTGTGGGAGCACAGGCATGCTATAGCACTAAAGTGGAAGTCAGAGGATGACTGCCTCAAGTCAGTTATTTCCTTCCACATTTGTGTGGCCTTCAGAGCTCAGTAAACTCAAGCTGCCAGGCTTGCATTGTTGGACAGAATGCACCTTTACCTGCTAAATTATCTCTCACCAGAGACTTACTTTTTTTCCTGTGTGCTATGTGATATGTGATGTAGTATGTATTTGTGTGCCTGTGTGTGTGTGTAGTTCTCATAGGTGCCAATGTTGTATAACAAAGTTAAGTGTTGGACAGTGTCACTACTAGGTAGAAGAGCTTGGCTTTTACATTGGGCACAGAATCTGATTTCAACATTTGCAGGATATGAGACCCTAAGCAAAACCTTGATTTTTATTTTTAAAGAGGAGCTTCTACTATATAAGATACCTGGACAACCAAAAAAAAAATCTGGAATGACATATTTTCCCCTAAAATTTCTTTTAAGTTCTAATTTAGCAAATTTCAGATTTTACAGAATTATGCACAAACTCTGAGAAGACAAATGTCTAAGCCATACTCTTTGGAACTAACAAATCTTTACTCAAAGCCCTAAAATAGATAGAAAGCTTCAAAATGGACATGAAATGTCCAGAGATCCATTAAACATTGACAATAAGAAAGTATATGTCCTGGAGCCCTGGCTGTAGTGAAAAATGGTCAACAAATGTATGTTTCTAGTATCAAATTATATTGATTGCTATTATTTTGAACTAGGTAACACCAAACAACAGCAGGTATTATTGCAATGCTTTGAGCCAAGTTTCTGAACACAGATTAACTGACTTCTCTGGCATGGAGTCTCTGACAATTCTATGATTATCTCAAGGCTCAGCCGGGAAGGATTTGCTGTTTAACTCACAAAAGTAGGTGTTAGCTGGATTGATCTTCACACCAGCTATTGGATTGAAGCCTTATTTAGTTTCTTGCAAACTTGCATTTGGAAGTTTCCCTTGGTTCTATGTTATATGCGTCTCTTCAAAACCATATCACAGTGCAGCAGACAATCAGCTATGAGAAGACAATAGAGGTTCTCCACCAAAGATATGCTAAGAGCCACCTTTAAACTTGAATAACTAGCCATGGAAGTGACATCCCATCAAATCCGCCATATTTTATTCATGAGGAAAAAGCTTTGGAACATGGCACCATGTTAGAAGTGGGGAAAGTTTGCTTTTCTGTACCTATTGTTTCTCAGAATAGAAGCCCACATTGCTTAAAAGTTTTGGTGCCGCCTTACCAGGCCACAGAGGAAGACAATGCAGCCACTCCTGATGAGACCTGATAGACTAGGATAGAAGGAAGGGCAGAAAGCCCTCCCCTATCAGTGGACTCGGGAAAGGGCATGGGTGGAGAAGGGGGAGGATGAGATTGGGAGGGAGCTACAGGTGGAATACACAGTGAATAAACTGTAATTAATAAAAAATTTTTAAAAATGTAAAAAGTTTTACTATTATTTTCTCTACTTTTATATTTATAAGAGCCAAAAGCCCACCTTACTCTATTACTATATCTGGATATTTCATTTATTGTGGCCTCACTCTGAGCTGGGCACAACCAGTAAGGGTTAATTGGTAATATTTAAATGAGTAATACAGGCACTTCCTTCTAAGTGTCCCCTAACAGATGAAAAAAAAAAGAATGTTAGAGAAGATTATAAATTTTACTTTGGACAAATCACAAGAGATCATATACCATGTGAAGGAAACGCTCATGGCTATTTGATAATTAAAATCTGAATGGCTTCTGAAGTACAAATGCATAATTTAGTTTAACAGAGACAGCCTGAGCAAAGGCTTGATGGCAGGAAATTTGAGGGAATACCTTAGGACTGAGAAGATGAACTATGAAATTCAGGCAAAGAGTAGAGAAGTAAAACTGGGTCTTTTTTACCAGAAGTAAAGTTCACTCAAGAGACTGCTGGACAGAAACCAGAGGCTGATACATAAGACAAAATCAAGACACCTGTATTTAATTTTTTTAATTTTAACATTTTTATTTTATATTAATCACAGGTTATATACTTTGTATCCCAGTCATAGCCCTCTCCTGCATTCCCTCCCTATCCCACCCTTCCCTCCTTCATCTCCTCCCTGCCCCTTTCCAAGTCCACTGATAGGGGAGGACCTCCTCCCCTTCCATCTAACTCTAGCTTATCAGGTCTCTTCAGGACTGGCTGCAATGTCCTCTTCTGTGGCCTAGCAAGGCTGCTCCTCCCTCGGGGGGTGGGGGGGGCCGGCACGGAGGAAGAAGAGCCAGCCATTGAGTTCATGTCCAAAATATTCCCTGTTCCCCTTACTACTGTACCCATTTGGGTATTGAGCTACTATTTGCTATATACAAGCAGGGGTTCTAGGTTATAACCATACTTGGTCATTAGTTGGAGAGACAGTCTCATAAAAGACCCCTGTGCCCTGATATATTTGACACCTGTATTTAAACCAGCACATAGCAACACTGTGATGGAGACAGAAGTCAATGAGCAGTAGATAAGATGGAGTACAGGGAGATCAGTTAGAAAATTCAGCCAGGAGGAGCTTTATAAAGGAAGATAGATTTATAAAGGGGTAGATTTATAAAGGAAGGGTTCAGCAAGAGATGCCAATAGTGAATGAATTTTCATACCCAGCTGAACAGATTTATATCAGTGATTCACAAGGAGCATTCACAAGGAGCCTCTAGGAACATGAAAGTAGATTAAGGCATATTCATGCTTATCTAACAATCTATTATTTTGGAATGTGTTTCGCATATGCTTGTGTAATTCAGAGCTTTGATACTGTGGATTGTGTATGTTGTGCTGTATTGGAAAAGATAACAAAACAAGGACATGGATTTAAAAAATGTAGTGAAACTAAGTCATGGGTCAAATTTAGATTTGTGTGTTCCTTCCTGCTAGTTCTAGAGATGTCTGTTTCTTGGTTCTTGGCTAGTCCAGCTGATCAGATTATTATACTACATAGCTAAACAGGAAGCTAAGCCAACATTAATTGTTTGCTTCGTTTCATGGGGGCTATTTTAGGTTGGTTACAGTTTGGAGGTTTCATAGGCATGACTTTTCCATTAATGGATTTCACGTAGAATATTTAATAAATAAGGATACATGAAGGTTGTAGGAGAAGGAATGTCTATTTTCATTCCAGGGTATTTGAAGAAGCCAGGAAGGAATGTAGGCTTGGCTCACAGGGACGAGCATATGTCTTTACTGCATTGCAAAGCCACCATGCAGAGAGGAAAAATACTTTTTGGCTAGTGATTAAAACACTAGCACACACACCCACAAAACACAACCAAAAAATAAGTAAAATTTTCCAGACAGAAAGGTGGTTGAAAACTAAATGCTGAGTTACTGCATCATGAGAGAGGTAAAGCTTGTGATAACCACAGAGTCTTGCCAGTGTCCGGGGAAGGCAAGAGAATAAATTGTAGTGATACGTAGACCATGAAATATTTCCAAGGGCAAAAAAAAAAACCACCAATAATGAAGCATATTCTCTGTGGTGAATCCATAAGTTTCCCTATCAGTATCCTTCTCCAAAGCTACTTTAAATGATTTTGTCCAGATCCACATTTCTTCACCCATCTGTTGTAAGATGCCTGTGAAAGCTTAATCTCAGACAAAGATTTCAAGACACTAAATTGACTTCAGAAGTAATCCAGAAGTCTGTTGTATGGGTGTACGAGTGTAGTGTAAGTAAAGAAGCCTTTTAAAATGAGATTATTAATCATCAAATTGATGCTGTGTATACTTGTGCTTTGGGTTCATTTTTTTATGTCTAGGGGCTGATGCGGAATACACCTCAGAGTTCCATCAGTAATGCAAATTACAAAACATTTATCCTTCAGCATTTGCTCATCATTGATCAAAGCTACTCTCAGATGTCACTGATTTTCACACATACCTGACCAGCTCTTATGGAGACCGAGTTTTCTAAAATCAGCCATAGGAAGAGGAGACTGCCAGATGATAAAAGCAATACGGAAGCACAAGACAGAATTGGAAGGTAAATGGAGTGCTCAACACACCAAAATAAAAGGAACTGGCAATATCTACATCCTTGTCTATTCTTGGCATAAAGCACCCCCTTCACAACTGGTAAAACCTAGCCTTCTCACCTTTAATTATGTATTTATTGAGCAGGTACCAGACTGTAGCCACTGGGGATATAGCAGGAAGCAAAGCAGACAGACATGTTCTTTGCTTTTATGATGCCTATGCTGAAGTGAAGATGGCATAGAATTAACCCAGCAATTATAATAAAAATTATACTATGAAGTTCTTCAAACATATAAGAAAACAGAATTTTGTAATGAACATTCAATTATCCATTATTCAGTTGGAAAGTAGATGCCAGCATTTTTGTTGTATTTGTTTTGTCTTGTTTTATGGATTTTGCTATAAATTATTTTAAAGTAAATTATAGGCATTGCAATATGGACCACTCTGTCATTTTTGTATGTCTCTCAAAAGAAATAGTGGAAGGAAGGAAAGGAAGGAGGGAGGGAGGGAGGGAAGGAGGAAGTCTAAAGAAAAAGAGAGAGAAAGCAAGCAAGAAAGAAAGAAAGAAGGAGAAAGATGGGTAAGAAAGGAACGGGGAGTGGGAAAGGAGACCCAAAGGAAGAAAAGGAAGGTGCTAGCATTTAGTAAAGAAACACTATACCTAACACCTAACAAAATCAGTAATTCCTGATAGTGATTCGTAATGTTTATCATGGACTGACCCATCCTTCAACAAATTCTAAGAGTACATAGGTTGTTCTGTCCTATGTAAGACTCTGATTTTCTCTACCATCATTTGTCTAAAGAAAGGGAAAGAAAACAAAGAACCAGAAGACCCAGGTATAAAATCTATTCTTAACCTGAGGACTAATCAGTTGTGTCAGAGGCCAAAGATAAAATTTATCAATTTATTTAACTGTGAAGTTCAGTAATAATACATTTAGTAAACTATTTGTCCACCTGACTATTGATGAAACAATTTATCAGAGCAACCTAATTGTGGAATTCATATTTCATATTTCCACTAACCTCAGTTAGATGACAGTAACACAAGGCGTCTAAGACTTGCCCATGTAGTTAACACAAGTTGCTTATGGTAGAACTTGAATTAAAAATAGGGAATCATTTTTTAAATTTTTTATATTAATCACGGGTTATATACTTTATATCCCAGCCATAGCCCCCTCCCTCATTCCCTCCCAATCCTACCTTTCCTCCCTTATCTCCTCCCTGCCTCTGTCCAAGTCCACTGATAGGGAAGGACCTCCTCCCCTTCCATCTGACCCTAGCTTATCAGGTTTCTTTGGGACTGGCTGCAATGTCTTCTTCTGTGGCCTAGCAAGGCTGCTCTTCAAGATATAATGTTAATAATAATAAAGATTGTGATTTTTAAAAAATGCCACAATGTGTGATATAATTCACTCATTTCTGATAGGTCTGCCCTTCTCTGGCTTATTTGCCATGGCAAACTCTTTCCTAAGGACTCCTGTAAACTTTCCTTATTAATATTTATTAGGCACAAATCATGAGTTTATTGATAAGGAGATAAAAGGATGTCTGAAAATTGTATCCCAACTACTGTCATTGTATGACTACCAGAAAAGTAGAAATAAAAGCTAATGGATACATGTTCACCCTCAGCCAAAAAAAAGAGAGAGAGAGCAAGAGCGGGAGTGAGAGCGAGAGCGAGAGAGAGAGAATCATGACTCCAACTTTTAACTCAAGTTGGAGGTAGAGACCTAACCTATATTTTAAGCACTGTTTCTCCATAACATTCTTTTTCCTTGACTTTTGGGTACTTGTGATTGGATCACAGCTTACCTATCTGTTTATCTATCTATTTTTAGTCTATCCGATGCTAAACCACCCCAGCAGAAATTCTGTGCCTCATTTTATACTTTCAATGAAAATAAACTCAATTGCATTTCACTAGTTTTTGCTGTGCCTGGTTATGGCCCCTCTTTCTACCAGGCTCTAAGTCTGAAGAACTGTGAGCATCAAAAACATACAGATTGGGTAAGTACAGCTACATGTACACTAATGGAGAATGAAGGAAACACAGAGCTATGGTTACCAGAAAGGGAGCTGAATGATAATGGCAAAATCTCTCCGTGAACATCCTTATCACTCAACAAGAGCTCACAACGTAAAACCTGCTTTCCCACCATAAAAAAGAAGGCAGTTGAGGAACTTTCCAACTTTGATTTCTAATTCATGTCCAGGGCAGTACATATAGGTGAGAAAGAAGAAGAGATCTTTCCAAAATGAGAAAGATGCCTAGTGGCAGCGTGTGAGTTAAAAAGCTGAAATCTTTCAACAATCCCAGCCTAGAGCCAATTCCTCTCATGTCTATAGCCACTGAAATGCAGAGAGTCCTCACAAAAGCTCTGTAAAAAAATCCAATTGCTGGCACCAGTCGTTAGCTTGGAGACCTAGGCCTTTGGACACACAGAGAGAGAGAGAAAAAGAGAGAGGGAGAAAGAGAGAGAGAGAGAGAGATTGAAACACAGTTACTGTTCTCATCTAAAAGTGAAATATTAAGCCAATAATTCTTAGTAAACCCCCCAAAACAGACATAAAGAATTTTTCAGGTGATCCTCAAGATTAAACTGAGATTCCACAAGAATGCAGAGCTGTGGAGATGCCAAGTAGTTAGGATGTGTCTGATGTCATCAAAGTGGTGAACAGCTACAGACAGCTCACTTGGCACATCATCAAAGCTGTTGACAGCAAAGGAGCGAAAGTCCAGCCATGCTTGACATGTTTGGATCTGTGTGAACTCATGTTGATCCTCATCTTCACTTTGAAGTAAACCAACCCAGTACCTAGGTGATCAATTCAGAGACCACCTCTCATCTTGAGTCCAAGAACATAACAGGGTGGCTCTTTTCCTAAACAAAAAACAAAAAAAATGGATTGTTCACTTCATACCAAACTTTGGACAAAGAAGAAAATTTTGGTGATAAAAGGATAGGGTAAAGAGTCTGAAGGAAAACAACTAATTCTTTAGCTATATTTTTTTTTCTATTTGTGAAGCAGGAATTTAACCAAATTAGCAAGAGAAAGACTCAGTTACAACAGGCCTACCATTTGTCCTGGTTTTCTCAGTTGGCTAATTCTAGTTTTTGTATGTTGATTCAATCAGAAGAGAAATATATACTATTGGTATTAGTAATTGTCTATCTTTTTTTTGAGCAAAAATTCCTGTTTGTAAGTAGTTATACATCAGTACTGTAGATATTGTCAGATAGAAGTTTTTACTGCATTGATATCTTCTCCTTCAAGTATCAGCTAGCCCTGCACTTTCTACAGAAGGGTGCTATAGTAAGGAGAGGAGGAGTCAGATTTCAGAGCAAGTTGATCTGACACTGTTCTCCTAGAACCACAGGCTCAAGCTCAAACCTGAGATCTCATCATTTTTTTTCTCATTGTTTTTTAAAGAATATGAAGGTTTTGATGGGTTTGCAAATATTATGTACAAACTCAACTTGTGATCATCACACTGGAGGGTAAATGTTTTCTTTTGATTTTCCAACCAATTATGCATTCAGTATTAGAAGAGATGTCACTCTTTCTTTATCCTTTCACACATGACATTGAGGAGTGTGACAAATCCTGCATCTCCTTTAAAGTTACCCTGTAACAACTGGCCTTCCACTGAATTGCAAAATTACACAATATCCAGGAAGTAGAGAGACTTGTCATTTATCCAGAATCTACATAGCTTCAGGAAATAGTGTTATTAATTCCTATCAATTCTGTTTGTTTATAAATAGCCTAACACCAACACATAAGATCAATCCCATTACCTTATTCCAAAGATGAGGGAGTTGAGACTCAACATAGTTGGCCATTCTTACCAAGATGAGAGAGAAACAGGCAGTAGCCTTGGAAGCACAAAGGTGAATCTGTCTCATGGTCCATATTTTGCCTGTATTTTATTCCTCTCACAACTCTTTAATGCCACAGTGTTGGCTTTTAGTAAAATAACTGTTATTATCAATAAAACAAGAATATCACCAGGTGATCATGGTAATTTATACACACTTAAAAGTTCCATAGTCAAGTAGCAGGATAATCTGCTTATCACAAACTTTTGCTAAAATTTATACTGCTGGCAGAGTAAATATTCTGAAATGTACTAAGTGATACAGTTTGGCTTTGTTTAGCAGGTATTCCCTCTGTTTACTCATAAAACGCTTTTCAGATAACGTTCTTTAACGTCTTGTAAAGGTAGAGACTTGTTGAACAGTGCTGTGGGGGGACACAAAACACAAAGCAGCGTCATGTTACCCTTCTCAGTTTATGAATACCTCTACTACGGCTAGCATGAAATTGTCATTTATGAATGACAGTATCGTGTCAGAAAGAAGAAGCTGTTTAAATTTGAGATCATAGCTAATGACTGGTAGACATGAAGAAAGAGATTAGAACACCTCAAAAGACAGTTAAGTTAATGAGGCATTGGCATGGAGAACCAGGTAAGCATTGCTTTATCTTCCTGCTCTTCTCTGGAAAACAGTTCCTACACCACTCATCTCAGCAAAACCTTACAGGTACGAAGGATGTATCCAGCACTCGCCCACACACTCTGTCCCAATAAAGCATGTGAGGAAGGTGGGGAAAATGTCATTTCTATATCATGTATTAAAACTTGTTATCTCCAACAAAATGTTCTGAATCTTCATGTTTAACATAGGCATAGCTGCAACCTTCTTAATTTCTCAAGTTGGCATTCAAATTTAGACTCTACATATTGCGTTGGGTTGATATAAAATGTTACACATATGAGTATTGTGTGCACATGTGTGTATATGTGTGGTTGCATGTGTATTCATTGTGCACATGTGTGTGTGCAAGTATGTGTATGTGCACGTGTGTGTGTGTTTGTGTATGTGTGTGTATTCGACATCTTAAATTTGGCCAGTTTTCTGTGTGTTACCTTCTGCTTCCCCCAGACTATTTTGTCTGCAGAGTTAAATGAAAGCATTCATAGTTGCCAGTTCTTCTGTTTTTAAGTTCCTCAGGTGCTCAGCCTATAGCATAAAGTAATATGTAAAATTATGAACCCAGATAATAATTTTTCAGCACTTCAAGTATCCTTAAAATTCCAAATTTTTAAATATTCAGAGGAACAATGACAAAACTGTGGCTCAAAGTGATGGGAGATTAGGTTCAGTAGCAACAAGCTGGAATTTGGAGGACTCTGAGTCCCAAGCCCTTCAGGAAGTGAAGATTTACTCACCTCAAGCCTGTCTGTCTTATCAGCAGCTGAGTAACCCAGAGAGAAAAGTTGTCTTTCATCTTTCACATTCCACTGAAACCAACAGGAACTTCTGGGGTTTACCAAAGTGTTGGTGGGAGTTTTCTTTAACTTGTAGCCACAAAACAAATAAATCTCTTGGATAGTTTTCCTCCCCCTCAAGGTATGCTCTCTCTCTTTTAAAGTGTTGAGATCCTAGGGAAGATTGCCAAGGGATGTGCAACCCTCTTACACAACTCCACATCTGAGGTGAGGTACACAGTTGGACATGACTGGCTTAAACCATGCCAGTGGTGCTTATGGACCCCTGCCATCCTAGCCAGCCACGCTTCTGGCCTCCCCCCATTTGAAATGTTGAGCTAAAAGCTGAGTCTAAAGAACATAAGCACTAATAGAATGAGGGAAACCAAAATTATAGCATCTGTTCCCAGTTGGTAAGAAATGAAACCAATCTAGGTGTCCACAGCCAGAAGAATGGATAACAAAAATGTGCCACATGCACATGGAATTTTAGTCAATAGAGAAAATAATGAGGCTATGACATCTCTACCACATGTGTTATAGGTGAAATTTGTGTGTGCCCATTTGTTTGTGTATGTATGTGCGTGTGCATGTGTGTGCATGTTTGTATGTGCATATGTAGATCATAACATTAAAAAGGAGGCCATAAGAGAAAAGAGACCTTCAGAATGGTGTGATGGGAGGAAAAAGAGAGGGTAATAGAATCCGTGTGACATGAAAACAGGATAGACAATTTGACAGAAGAAAGGGTCTAGCAAGAGCAGGGAAAATGGGGGATAGGGGAGTGCCACGGTGAAGCAGGACAAAAGCAAATGTCATGATACATATGTATAAAAGCACCATAATATATACCATTACTTTGTATGCTGGCTTAAAACTTTATAATAAAAATAACTATTATTTTTATATTTCATATTATTATTAATAATCTATTAACAGCAATATCACTATGATGATACTAACAATTCCTGTTATTAATAACTACGCTGTTGCTCTTTATTATTAAAACACATTGTATTAATATTATAGTAATATTAATAGTATTGTATTAGTTATGGTTAATAATATTAAAATGTGGTAATAATGTTAACGATATTACTAATAGTAATTCTAAAAGGGAAAGAAAAAGTCACTAAAATATTAGCAGAAATGTTTCCAGAATTAAAGAACACAGGGTACCAGTGTAAAAATATTAATGGAGAAGAGCACTCTTTAAAGACAACTTCCAAAAGAGAACTATAAGCTGTTTTGCCAAATTTGGTGCTGGATTCTCCGGGATAATCTTTTACAGTCACAGCCACTCACAATAGTTTACTCTTTGAAATGTATTTGTTACTACAGACCATGTTATTTCATCTTTTGTCCTATTTTTATCTCTGCTCCTCTTTCTCCCTCGCTAGATGTCTCTCACACTTCTAAACCTTTCAGGATCAATGGGTCTATCTAGGATCACACTTGATAATTTTTCTCCAAGCTCTTGGTTGAAAATATTCCTAGACATTAGTGACTTTTCAATCATGCTTCTTATTTTTTGAGAATTTCACACATGCATACAGTGTGTTTTGACCAAATTTCTCCCCTCCCACCCGTCCCAAACCTTCCCCTCTCCCAACTTCATGTGTTCTGCTTTCAAACAAACTTAATCCACTTAATATTACCTGTGTGCACACATATGGAATATGGATAGCCATCTACGGGACCATGAATGACCTCTCAGAGGCTGTATTCCTAAAGAAAACTGACCCCCCAACACATTTTTAAAATTCCTATCTAGCTAAGGCTAGATTCAATGATCCTACCCCACCAACACACACTCACACACACACACACACACACACACACACATACACACACATACACACACACACATGCTTAGATCTTAGCTGTCTTGATTGTGTGCAGGTCTTGTACATCTAGTCCTAGCTTCTGGGAATTCATGTGTACCACAGCCACACTGTGTCCACAAACACTATTTCACTGCAGATGTCCATTGCCTCTGGGTCTTCTGTTATCCACCCCCCCCGCCCTCCTTTTTCTTCCATGATGAACTTGATCCTTGGGAGGAGGGACAGTGCTATATAGTCATACCACTTGGAGCTGAGCACTCCACAGTCTCCTATTCTCCACAATAGCCTGGTATTGGCCAGCCATGGGTCTCTGTATTAATTGGCATCTACTGTAGAAGTTTCTTTGATAAACTCTGAAAGATGTACTTATCTATGGATATAAAGACCTAAAGGGGAACTTTATCATGCTTTCTATTGGCAGAATAATAGCAGTATCTTCTCTCCTGGGGCCTAGGACTTATCTAGCCACAGGTTTGTAGTCTCAGCAATGGTGCCAGTTATGGATTTCATCTCATGGAAGGGACCTTAGCTCCAATCAGAAAGTGGTTGGTTATTCCTGTAACATTCATAATACTGTTGCACCAATGTGATATCTTGCCAGGCCAATTGTTAGTGCACCTGGCAGGATTCACAGCTGTGTAGCACTACTGATTGCATTTCTTCCCTAGTATCACGCACAGGACTTTCCATCACTTTGAAAGCTAGCCAGAAAAAAAGAAGCTTCCATATCAGTACTAGCTTGATTTCTCAAGGTCCTCTGATTCTACTGTGTGTGGTGTCTTCCACAATCAGGTCTTATCATCAAGGTTTAATGCTAGAAGGACCCCATTAACCAACAACCAGGAAAAAGGTAGTCCATACCTCATTCCATAACATCTGGAAGAGGCATTGACCCCTGCACTAGGATAACTCCCTTTAAGCTCCTTTTATATATGTATATGTCTATATTGTAGGCAGCTTCTACAGCAGTGAGTTTGCAAAATGCCTTTTCAAAGGTCTTTCTCTTTTATTATGTTATCACTCACTATGCTTCTCCTCTACCTTGCTTTTCCAAACCCTACCCCAATTAAACTTTGCGTCTAATATTGACCTAATCTAAAAGTCTAGACTCACTTATCCAATCATCCGTTAGGATTTCAATTCAGACAATTGACAGATGAAATGTATCATGTATCATCCAAAGTATCAAATGTATCATCCAAATGTATCATCCAAAGAAAACCCCTGTTTATCCATGTTCAACCTAACTTCCTTTTCTTTCTTGGTCTAGTCATTGGTCATGCTGATGCTTGCCTTGGGTTTTAATGCTTCTCAGTCACACTTGATATCTAATCCTTCAACACACACTTCTTGTTCAGTCTTCACAATATATCTTTCATTGGTACCAATATCATCACCTTCAGTAATGCCACTGTGAACCCATCTTTCTCCTGAGATAATATCGCCTACTTATCTTTCTGCTTTCACTCTTAGTCTGCATTCCTCACTGAGCATGTTGCCTTACAGGAGTATCAGGATTTATTTTAAAACACAATACTGACCAACTACTTGTTTAAAATCTTCCAGTTGTTCCATATCACATCAGAAATGAAATAAATTTGCATATGTATAGGTTCCCAAACCCAGGCAATGGGAAATAGTAGTCTTTTTTACATATTCTATCCTTCTTAGACATGCTTCTTACATCTTGAAAAGTTGTCAATTGACAGCTATCACCTCTATAGAAAGCTGTGACTCAATATCTGGAAACGGATAATAAGATATTTATTATCTTTATGAATGAAACTGATCTCTTTCAAATGCTGTAAGTCATAAAGAAATTCCCTAAAATAGTTCCTTGAAAGTCCCAAGGAGTTAGAGAAAGTAACTAGTATTGTGCAAAGCACTAAACCAGCATATTGAACATCTCTTGGCTAGCAGAAATAAGTGTTAAATATAGCTAGCAGAAATAAGCATCAAATATAAGTGTTAAATTTGCTATATCCTTGGAGATGGAGAAGTGGCTCACAGTTACGAACACTTATTGCTGGCCTGCATTTGTGATACATGACTTTAATTCCAGCACTCAGGAGACAGTAGATCTCTGACTTTTAGGTCATCCTGGTCTACAGAGCAAGTTCCAGGATAGCAAGGGCTATACAAAGAAACCCTGTCTCAAAACAAAACAAAACAAAACAAAAACCAAGCAGACAAAAACCAACCAACCAACCAAACCAAACCAAAAAAAACCAAAACAAACCAAAAACATTTATTTGCAATTGCAAAGGACCTAAATTCATTTCCCAGTAGTCACTCTGGGAAGCTCATTGTCACCTATAACTTCAGCTCCCAGGAGATCCAATGCCTCTGGCACTCAAACCAATATACATGTGTATATAACCACACACATTACACCATTAAAATTTAACTGAAAACAAAGCTAAAATATTTGTGTTATAATATAATCTCACCTTAATTTGGGAAAGAGCAATATTTTTTTTAAAAAATAGCATGTCTCTTCTTGTAGAAATGCCTCAAATCCCTTATGAAGTAGTGATGTAGCAGTAACTACTAAGTCACCAAAAGTATAAGCAGAAGTGGACTAGTAGTATAGAAAATATATTTCCAATTACTGTTTCCTAAGAATTGTGAAAACCTTTTAATAAATTTTGAATAAAACAATAGTAATATCTATAACAATTATGTAGCTATGTAAATACAACATATATTACCTTAGGACAAACAAATAACACATTTGTTATCACTTTACGTATGAGAAAGTTAAGTTTAAGAGAGTTTAAGTTATGTCCTGAAGATTTGCCTTTTGGAAAATAGTAGAGCTCAGAGTCAAACCCTCATGCTCTAGTTCTAGACTTTATGTTCGTAGTCTATATATGACTTCTCTTGATTTAGCTCTAATTGCACTTCTGCAAAGTTCTGCACGCATTAAAACTACACCCATAAAATTAAATTTTTATGTCTATGTAAAAAGAAACATGTAATAGAGACAGAAATTATCAATGGGCCTTCAATAAATAAATGTCCAGAAGATGATCAGAAACTCAAGTGAGACTCGGACCAATTCTTGGTTGGTTGTATCGATATGTCAGATAGTCTTTGGCTCCAGCCACCAAATGCCAGTTGAGCCTTGGCTTAGTCATTGTTCTGTTATTAAAAAAGACACCATGACTACCTCAAATCTTTTGGGTTTATTTGTTTCTTTGTTTGTTTTACTTAGTTTCTTTTCCCAAGACAGGGTCTCACTATGTAGCCCTGGCTGTCCTGGAGCTCACAGTGTAGACCAGGCTGGCCTCAAATTTATGGAGAGCCACCTGCCTCTGCCTCTTGAGTGCCAGATTAAAGGCATGTGCCAGCTTACCCGCTGACCAAGGCAACCCTTACAGGAAAGCATTTAATTTGGGTTTGCTTACAGTACAGAGGTTTGGAGCATTGTTTTCATGGCAGGGAGCATGGGGCATGCAGGCAAACATAGGGTCGGAGAAGTAACTAAGAGTTGGACATCTAGATCTGCAGGCAGCAGAAAGAGAGATGCTGGGCTTGGTATGGGCTAGTGAAACGTCAAGACCCACTTCCTCCAACACACACCTCTTTGTGAAGTACTGCCACTCCCCAGTGACCCAGCATTCAAATCTATGAGCCTATGGGGGCCAGGCTTGTGTATACCACCACAAGACATGTATTCACTGGCACAAACAAAAGCACCCCTATAGTGTTCCAGAGTATTGAAGTAGAAGATTAAAGTTAGTTACAAAATATGCGTTGTTCTCCTTGAGTGTCTCCTATATGCTCACCAAGACCAAGTCATCACATGTGTCCACACCCATTTACTTACCTGCTTATTTAAAGACACTGGCTTAGCTTCAGCATATCAAAATGAAATATCAAAGAGAAAAGCAGAGAAAAAAATTAAAGACCAAGTCAATGGTAAAGAGAATATAGCAAACTCACTTTATCAGCTCTTATGAGCCTGTGTTTTTTTTTTGGGGGGGGGGGTAGTGTGGTGGTATATAGAGAAAAATCATTATCCTAAATACAATAAAAACAAACCTATATCTACCAGGCAGTCAGACACTACTCTCAGCCCAAGTCCAGTAGGTAACTAAAGCAAATTGAAAACCTGGCATCTCTATTTTTATTTTATATTTCTTTTACTTCATATCATTTATCTACCTCTTCATGTAGGCATTCTAAGTGGACAAGGACTAGAAACCCACAGTACCAATTTATCTCCTTCTCCTTTAAAGCTAAAGGCACAGAGTTTCATTGGCTTAAATCTATATTCACTTGGATTCCAGGAAGAGTAAATGCTAGCAACCATTTTCAGCAACCATCTATGGAGAGGAGGATGCACTCCGGAGCAACCCACATGTAGGAAATAAACTAATCCCTCCAGCGAAGACAGCAATTAACACACAGACATTAGATCACTTTGAAAGAGAGGGCCACAACTTGACCAGTACTGTTGAATTATGCAAACATCTTTGTAAAATTAAAAGTATGTATTTTTCTCAGGAGGTAGAGGCCAAAAGATATCTATGAGCTCAAGACAAGCCTGGTCTGGTCTACAAAGCAAGTCCAGGATAGGCACAGCTACACAAAGAAATCCTGTCTCAAAAAATAAAAATAAAAAAAGAGGTATAAGATTTTCTGATAACCAATCTAACTTCCAAATAATGACACAGACACCTTTATATTTATTAACAATAATTTTAGATCTTATAAGTGGGCAGATACTCACCTACTCTAAGCCAACTATGCTGGCCTGGCCTGATTCCCAGCCACATGTCCTGTTTTCCGCCATCTCAGTGTCACTCTGGCTGCTTCTATTCCACTTATGTCCTCATGGGAACCCTCTCATGGTGACCTCCTCATGGTGAGCCTTTCCTCTGCCCTTCCTCTACCTGTGACCCCTCTTCTAGGATTGCAAGTCTTGCCTCAACTCTCCTGCCCAGCTATTGGCTGTTACGCTCTTTATTATCCAATCAGAGGTTATGGAAAACAATTTTTCCACAACATTGAGACAGAAGATACTCCAGTAATAATAACAATGTCTGGACTGCAACCAGGTCTCTGGGAAAAGAAATCAGCATTTTAATACCCAGTACACAAAACCATTCCCTAACACATCTTACCCCTTCCCTAATTCAATCCTTCTATCTTCAGGTTTAAGCTAATATAAGCACCCCAAAGAAAGACATGAGGTAATTGGACCCATTTTTTCTTCTTCCCTATGAACTAGTTAGTTGTTATAACCAGACAGGTAGAAAAGCCTAGTCTGTGCCACTGTAGAAGATGGGAGTTTCCCCCTAAATCTCCTTTTGCTGCATTTGGGTTTCCACATTAGTGATATACAAGGAGGTAAGAAAATCTTTCCTCACAAAAATGGTTACTCCTAGTTATTGCTAGTTTGATACCCACTGTTAATATGCCTTCCACGTTTTGAAACAACTCTCAAAAATAAATTTTTGAATGTGGTATCTATTAATTAAAAATTGGCACACTTCTTTTAAAAACATCATAAAAGTCAAATAAAACATATGTGCAAAATCTTACTTATATGTCCCTAATTTTCTTTGCTTTCTTCCAACTTCATCCTAAATCAGTCTCTGTGGTGTTACATGTTTTTAAGAATGTGAGAGGAGAAATGTTTGCAATTACAGAAACCCTGGCTGGGACTAGAGGTGAGGCCTGGGAGTGAATTCCAACACCTTCCATTTCAAACGTTAAGAGTCAGAAAGTCCACTGCCGGCTCTCTATTTGAATAAACAGGCTCACAGAAAGGTCACCTAACACAATGTGCATGGCGTCTCAGGAGTTTATGTATTTATTTACGAGCAGGACAGGGTGCGAGGCCTGAGTTTCCTCTAAGTCCAGCAAGGCCCCTGACATTGTTTACAGTTTCCCCTTTGCAGGGTTTCCAGGCACACTTTAAAGGAAGTGATAAAACAAGGACAAAGGAAAACCACTCACACCCAGCAACCAGAGGAATTTTAAGTGTCTTCAATGAGGGTTGAGGTACAGTTCTTCAGCTTCCCTTGTATTTTTTATTATTATTGTGGTTATTTGTGTACTTACTTATTTATATTTATTTAAGAAATGGCCAGGAAACACAGCTCCCCATCTGCAGTGCACTTGCTTTGAGGTTAAGGATCCTCCAATCACTCACGCAAGGAGGCCAGTGATGTATCTATACAGGAGCCAGTAGCTTATCGTCCACTTAGATATCGTCAAAGGGAAGGAGGTTGGAGTGCAGGACCCGGTCAGGTTAAAAGACGGTCTATGGAATGCTGAGGGACAACCCCCAACTGCCTCCTGGCCTGCCAGTTCTCTTTTGAGGGGAACATCTTTTGATCTTTCAAATTCAGAGCAGGGATGTGATCAGGCAGAGTAGGAGGGCAAGGAATCTGATCTATTTTACTTGCTCTGTCAAAGGCAGTCTCACCTTCCAGTTCACCTTACAGCAAAGGATGAGCTCAAGCTTTGGAGTTAGGCATTTACCAAGTATAACTTGGAAAATTTTTCTTCTTATATTCGCTTAAGTTTTTCATTTGAATGATGAGGTAAGTAAATGCTATTGCCAATTTGTGGCTGTATGTGGATTTACATAACTCTATACTCCAGTGAATATAAAATGGAAAGTATATTTCCGGCCAGTCAGGATTCAATTAGTTTCGATTTACTTCTTTTTTCTTATTTCGAGTATCCAAAGAAGAAATCCCCTTAGATACAGCCATCTGAGAAATGGGACCTTTTTCCTCTTGTGGGGTCCTAACCATATGCCCAAAATCAATGTCTTTAATCCCTGGTTTCTAGCATAAAACATTCAGTGTCTGGAAAAACTTTATATCATAAATGTCTAGGGTTGGGAAAGTAATTATTTAATATCCAATCCACTGTTTTAATATTGTTACAGTTCCTAATAACAGCAGTGCCCCTCTAAATGATCTGGGATCATAGTGAGTAAGCACATAAACTGCATGTCAAGGTAGGAAAACTAAGATCAGGTGACTTAAAAATCCTACATGGTTAATGCAGACTTACAAACTACACCAATTTAATTAATTTTTCTGCTGCCATTAATGATTTAATGGTCATTCAGGGATGTCTTTTTCAATATCCATGTGTTCATATCACTTGGGTCATTTCTTTTGCTATTGATTTCTTGCTCTATTAATCTGATAACATACAAGACATTATTTGAAAAAAAAAATTCTCTGCCCAGCAAATAAAATATCTGAGTGAAGAGACAATCTGCAAAGTGAGAGAAAATCTTTTCTAATTTCATATATGACAAGGGATCAGTAGCCATAATATATAAAGAAGCCAAATTCAAAACCCAAAGAACCCAAATCTGAAATCAGTCAAAAAAATTAACAAATGAAGTCAACAAGCAGTTTTAAAAAGAAACACAAATGGCCAAAAATGTATAAAAATATTTAATATCCTTATCCAACAGGGAAATAGAAGTTAAAGCCACCTTGAGATTCCATCTCATCCCAGAATGCCTATCACCAGAAAAACACAAATGACAAAAGTACTGGCAAGGATGTTGGAGAGAAAGAGAAGAAACTGTCACATGTTGCTAATGGGAATGTAAATTTAAGAATCCATTGTGGAAATAAGAATAGAGGGGTCCCTCATAAAAGCTAAAACTGGAATTTCCATGTATATAGCTTTAATGGCCCTAAATATATATCCAAAAAAAAATCAAAGTCAGCATGCTTCAGAGATAGTTCTGATGCTTGTGTTTATTGCAGTACTATTGATAGCCATGATGTATAACCAGCTTAGACTTCTATAGACAGATGAATGAATAAAGAAACGAGTTTCATGTACACAATGGAGTTTTATTTATCTCTAAAGAATGACAACTTAGGTTTATTTTGCAAGAAGATAATGGAACTACATACTATTATATTAAGAGAAAAGTCAGGCTCAGAAAAATATATTTTAGCTAAATATAAATTTATATTATCTCATATATATATATAAAACTCAACAAGTATAATATAAAAGTAAAAGGATGGCTATGTTAGGAGGAAATGTGTTTAAAAAGTGGGCTAGAAAAAGTAACAAGAGAGTGACAGGAATAAAAGAGACATATATTATATTCTGTCATATTCAGAATCTTGGTTTAGAAAGATGAGAGACAGACAGAAGGACAGACAGATGATAGATGGGTAGATGGATAGATGATAGAAAGATAGAAAGATTATATATATATATATATATATATATATACATACATACATACAGAGAGAGATAAATAGATGATAGAAAGAACAAAAAAGTATGAGGGAAAATTCTGAGGTTTTCTCTTGTGTGAAATCTACTTGTGGGAGGACAGGCAGCAGCCGGAGACAAGGGGAGAAAAGAAAGGATAATGAAAAGTAAAAAGAAGTAAATACAAGGATCCCGGTGAATGAAAATAGTCTAAGAAAATCGATTATCTTGCAAACAAACAAAAAATTTAATTAAAAGATAAAAAAATATATATTAGAAGTGAAGGCCAAGGCTTTACGGTGGTCAATCATTTGTCTCGTCATTTATGCCCTCACGTAAAGGCATGTGGATAGGATGGTAAGATTCACTTGGCTCTGAATTTCACACACCTTTCATTACTTCTCTGGGTCCTAGAGTTCTCAGTTACAGTGTTCCCTCCTCAGAGACACACTCAGTCCCATAACTCAACAAGACTGTACAACCTTCTCACAAGGACACTGTTAAAGACCTCACTGTGTTCTCATAGCTCGATTTCTCCTAAACTGAAGTAACCCTGATATTTCCAGGTTTGCCAATTCATCTTCTCTCTCTAGCACTTGGCTAGAACAGAAAGCTTTCCATGGCCAGCTCACTGAGGGGGCTGAGCAGTGTCAGACACATGGGAGCCATTCACTGAACAAACTTGTTCACTAGATGAGTAGATGAACTCATACTTTCTATTTTAGCTTTTGTGCTAAAAACTGGAGATTGGGAGTCTCCTCAAATACCATTTGCCAAAACCTTTTCCAGTTGGTGTTTAATCCTCTGTCTGTTGAGAAGGAAATCAAACCCAGATGTGTCTGAATCACCCTCCCTGAACTCACCAGCTCTTGGTGGTGTAAGAACTGAGTTAGGAGCTCTTCTGTGAGGAAACCAGTGCCCAGAAAAGGCAACAGGGAATCCCTGGAGATGAAGCAGTGTACAGACACTTAGAAATGACATCTCCCACTGATGTTTGGACAGGAGTTGGTGAGGGTCCTTGTGCTGCCTCGTAACCTCTACACTTGGTTCTTTCAGCCAAAATAGGACAACTTCTTTTGGGCTGTTACACTAAGAAATCTATTCCTTCTGCCTGCATCTTTTACCTTCATCCAGAATTAGGGCAGTTGCCAACTCTTGTTGTCATTATTAATTTTGCTTAGTATGGTACTTTGATAGCAGAACTCTGCTGGGATGTGAATACATGTGGTCTTCCAGTAAGAGATCTTTTAAGGTAAAATCTGGAGGCAGGAAAATCCAGTAAATGCTACTCCAGTGTTTCATTGGGGTATATAAAGTGTTTTCATCTATTTATTTCCTCTTTGGTTTTGTTCCTATGGTGTGTATGTTTTTATGGTTTAGTGTATATTGGACAAAGGAATATGAGTTTTCAAATAATAGCCATTTTTATTTTTAATTCTGCTTCTATTATTAATTTATTGATAATATTTGGGGGGATTACATAAATTCTTTCCACCTCTGTTTATTTGTAAAATTAAGCCAGAATAGTTCAGAGTTATTATAAATAAATCAGGGTTTTTAAAGGCCTGTCAGAATACCAATATATATTAAAGATATAACCAATAAAAAAGGAGGAAAATAATGAAGGAAAAAGGAAGGAGAGAAGGGAAGTAGACAGACAATGCCACAGTGCAAACTGTTTAATAACGTAGCAACTGGCTCAAAAGTAAAATGAATTTAATAATGGACCCTGGTTTTTAGTGTTTTCCAATTTCCATGGTAAAAACACTGCAACGGTGGCCAATTACAAGCTATAACATGAGGTCAAACAGTCCAAGTTTTTCAGAAAATTTAATGATGAAGCAAGCTGGTAGGGGCTGCACCTGCATACCATTGGAAAAAAAATGTCTGCAAAATGCTACAGTCATTCAGAAAATAAACATCCACTAGCTAGCCCATGACTTCAGTGGGTTTAAATTATAGTTCCAATTCAAATTAAGTTCCTCAATGCTAATGCCTGCCTACTTACAAAGGGTGTTACACTTAAGCTGGGCTATAGCATGGGCCTCAGAAAACCTATGATAGTCTTTGAGTCTGGATTTTGAGCTCTCAGGATTTATGAGGAAAAGGTGAAGAAAAAAAAATAAAAATGATGCTTTCTGTATATATATGTGTATATATATATATATAAAACTTCTGAATACACACACATGCTTGTATGTGTGTGTATATGTGTGTGTGTGTGTACAGCTCTCACCCACAAACAGGAATATGTTGCAGCTTATCTAGTCATCTGCCTAACACACTCTAAAAGCAGACTGAGCTTCTAAAAGCCATTCTACTCTTAGAGATACTGGTTTCCTCTAAGGTTAAAATGAGATACAGTCTTTAAAACTTGCTTTTTGTGTCTTTTTGCTTGGAAAACGTTTTTCCAGCCCTTTACTTTCAGATAAAGTGCAGCAGAATGATGGATCCTGTTCATGCATCCATTTTGTTAGTCTGTATCTTTTTATAGGAGAATTGAGTCCATTTGATGTAAAAGAGATTAATGACCAGTGAATGTTAGGTCCTTTTATTTTGATATTGGTTGTGGTAGTATGTTTGTGTGTTTGTCTGCTTTTGGTTTTGCTGTAGTGACGTCATTTATATCCTGTGTTTTTGGGGTGGTCATTAACCTTTTGGGTGGGAATTTTTCTTCTAGTACTTTTGCAGGGCTGGGTTTGTGTATAAATATTGTTTAAATTTGGTTCAGTTGTAGAATATCTTGTTTTCTCCATCTACAGTGATTAAAAGTTTTGCTGGGTATAGTAGTCTGGACTGGCATCTGTGGCCTCTTAAGGTTTGCAAGACATCTGCCCAAGCCCTTCCAGCTTTCATGGTCTCTGCTGAGAAGTCAGGTGTGAATCTGATAGGTTTGCCATTATATATTACTTGGCCTTTTCCCCTTGTAGCTGTTAATTTTTTCTTTGTTCTGTACATTTAGTGTTTTGATTATTATGAGGCAGGAGAATTTTCTTTTCTGCTCTGATCTATTTGGTGTTCTGTAGGCTTCTTATATGCTTATAGGCATCTCTTTCTTTAAATTGGGGAATTTTTATTCTATGCTTTTGTTGAAACTATTTCTGGGAGAGGTTTTCTGTTAATCTATTTCTTCTATTACTATTATTCTTAGGTTTTGTCTTTTTATGGTGTCCTTGATTTCTTGGATGTTTTACATCAGGACTTTTTTAAACTTAACATTTTATGTGCTGGATGCATTGATTTCTTCCATTGTATCTTCTACACCTTAGATTCTTTTCTCCATTTCTGGTAATCTGTTGGTTATGGTTATCTCTGTAGCAGCTGTTTTCTTCCCTAAGTTCTTCATCTCCAGGATATTTTCAGTTTGTGTTTTCTTTATTGTTTCTATTTCCATCTTCAGATCTTGAACCCTTTTATTGATTTTCTTCATCTGTTTGTGTTTTCCGGTATTTCCTTAAAAGATTTGTTCAAGTCCTTTACCTGTTTGTGTTTTCCTGCATTTCCTTAAAAGGTTTATTAAAGTCCTTCACCTGTTTTTGTTTTCCTGCATTTCTTTGAGTGATTTATTCATTTCTTTTCTACAGGCCTTTTTAAAGGCCTCAATCTGTTTGACTACCTATTTTTTAATTTTTTTAGGGATTTTATTTGTTTCCTCAGCTATCACATTCATAAGCAGAGATTTCAGGCCATTTTCTTGTGTTTCAGTTGCTTTAGTGTATCCAAGGCTGCTGGCAGTGGGATAGCTGGGTTCTAGTGATGCTATGTTGCTCTGGCTTTTGTTGATTGTCTTTTTATGTTGGCCTTTAGCCATCTGGTTGTCTCTGGTGTTGTCTGATAGTTTCTGGTGCCTGCTGGAGTTCTGCATGTGTAGGGTTGCACAGGAAGAGCCGTGAACAGGAAGCTGGATGTTCCCAGAGGATCCCTCCTCAGATTGATGGGTATGGTCTCAGCCTGGTGGGTGGTGCTCAAGGAATTGCCCAGGGCTCTCCTCTGCTGTATCACCCTGTGGAACACCTGGACTCCTCAGGAACCCATGGGCTCTCCTCTCACCAAGCAAAATCCCGAAGGCAGCCTCCCCACCGCTGGTTTTCTTGCTCTGAGGTTAGCAAGCTGCAGCTTGCCCAAAACACTGCTCTCACTAGTCGCAGCCATCTTGGAGAACCTGGGAGTCCAGAGGTCTGGTCTGTCTTCCAAGGGAGGCAGGTTGAGCTTTGGAATGGCATCTGTGGCTATTCCAGCAGCTCCTGGGCATCAGGAGGCCTGAGGCTGTAGCTGCTCGTCCCCAGTCCCCAGAAGGAATTTACTGGACGGTGAGAGCAAGTGGATGGCTGGAAGCTGAGACCTCCCGCAGTCTGTTGGCAGGAGGTGGGGTGGGGGGACCCTGGGACCTGTTCCTGCTGTTATCCTGGCAAACTGAGATCATACCCACTTGTTTCCCATGTTGTGGGCTTTACTTTCACCTGGTAAGTACAGTTCAGTCTGTCGGTCACTTTACAATCCTTTCTGCCCTGCTGATCAGACACAGTGTGTGATCGGCGCAGCCATCTTGCATCTCAAGCCGTATTGCATTCTTAATATCTGTGTGGCACTTGGAAAGATCAATTACTCATTTTTGTCCAGGAAACTGTAGCAACTCACCTAATGATTCAGCAAGTCTTCCCAGTTTCAAGCGAGGGACTTACATATCACCTGTGAATAGGAGAGTATTCATATTTCCTTACCCTGCTTTTCTTCCATAATCTGTGTGTGTAAAGGATGGAAAGACATGAGTTTGTTTTATGACAGATACTGGGAACTGTATGTGTATATTTATGTGTTTGTGTGTATACATGTGTGTTTGTATGTATAAATGTGCAATATGTTTTTATGCAATTAAGTGTGTGTAAGTATATGTGTGTCAGTGTATATGTGTATGGGAAGGTATATATGTATAAGAGTATAAGTGTGTTAGTGTCAATATATTTATATGTATGTGTGTATGGGAATATGTGAGTATATGTATGTGTGTATGTATATGTATTGAGTACTTGAATGTATTATGTGCATGTGAGAGTATGTCAATATGGGTATATGTGTATATATATGTGTGTGCCTGTGAGTGTATTGCTGACATGTATATTTGTATATGTGAATGTGTGTCAGTATGCTTCATGAAAGCATTTAGACATTTGATTTTAAGTTGCTAGGAAGAAGGTTTTTATTACAGCAACATGACTTTACATAGTGCTTTTAAAGGTGCTAGGCTCTACTAGAAGATTCTTGACATCTCCTAGAGTGTTTCTGACATACATGTCTTTAGTAGAGTTAATTCTCCCAGCAGAAACAACCATTGCATTTTTCAGCATCTTTACCTCTACTGTGCTGCTTGGTGACATAATTATCTTGCTGGCCCTGAAATTGGGGGTTTGATCTTTTCTCTTCAAAGAGTTAATTTCTCTTGGATTGCTTAAGATCAGAACATGTTTGGGAGAGAAATTATATGTTTTAAGAAAAACAAGGATCTGAATCCTGACTCAGAAGAATTCAAGTGAACCCACAATCTGCCCCAGAATGAATAGAATTGGCCATGCATCTAGGCATCAAGAAGAGAGAAGCATCTATAGAAAACAAAAGTTCACTTACAATCCCAACCGACCCTGTGGTGTTTTGAATGAGGATGTCCCCCATGGGCTCAGGGGGTTGAACTTTTGGTCTGCAGCTGGTGGTACTATTTGGGAGAAGTCACAAGGTGATGTGGCCTTGTAGAAAGAAGTGTGTCTCTAAGGGAGGGCTTTAAATGTTCACAGCGTGGCACCACTTTCGGCTCACCTTACCTGCATTGTTCTTGCTCTTGAAGATAAGATCTCCCAGCTTTCTGCTCCTACAACCTGGTTGTACCTGTAACTTATTATCATGCCTCCCCACCATGATGGACTCATAACCCTCTGGAACCATAAACCAAAATAAATTCTTCCTTTTACGAATTGCTCTTGGTTATGCTGCTTTATTACAGAAGCAGAAAGAAACTTATACAGGGTCTTTGCACAAGTCCAAAGGACATTTGGACACAGGGACAAAGGAAACATGTACATACCTTAGCATCTTGGCAACTCCACAGGTACAGGTGACAGTAACTGAGCCTGGATACCCATTCTATAAATTAACTGCTTCCTTGTATTTGCTTTTCCTCCTCTCATTTCCTTATTTGCGTGTCTGTGTGTGGGGTCTGACTGTAAAAGTGATCACCATTGTGTCCATTGGTCAGCCCTTCAATGTCACAGAGTGTGGTCACAGATTTGTTGTCCTGAAGGTAAGTGTTCACTCCAGAAAAATGATACACAACTGAGATGATAGATTCATACTTAGCCCACAAAATACATCTAAAGGGAGTTATTCACATGTTGGGAACTCCAACAGCAGGTATTGTCACATGACAAGACTCCCTTGTGTCAATTACTGATCTCAAAATTTATTTGATAAGCAGACTTATCCATCCCCTAATCTCCTGCAGCAGGAACTATATAACAAACATGTTTAAAATCCAGTTGAACTAACCCCTTTTTAGCTTCACTTGAACTCTCATTAATTCTGACTCTGATTTGATAAGAGTTTACTTGTTCCTTATAGTATTCATGCTGTGTGTGTGTGTGCATTTATGTGTTAAAAAGAACATGTAATGTAATAGTAAGGTTCTTTTACTGGGATTGGTAACACTGAATGGAAGATCTCAGAAATAAACAATAAGACTCATGTCATTCATCATTCTGAGTGTCATGATGAACTCTTGTACTGCTCTGTTCCATCCTGCTCTGGATGAGAATCACTCATCTGTCCTGTTTTATCTTTTCTACATATACTACGTGTCTGTTAGACACTTAGAGGCAGTCTTAGTTAGAAAATCAACTGTCAAAATATTTCATTGCTTATGTCCAAGTGACTCTTATTTTACTTAATAGTAGTTCTGACACTATCCTGAAACATAAAGATGGTCATAGTGCCAAGTTAAGTTTGCAAAAGAGTAACCCCAAAGGAATTTGTTGCTGTTTTTGTTTTTGTTTATCAAGACAGGGTCTCTCTGTTTGTCCTTGGCTGTCCGGGAACTCACTCTGTAGACCAGGCTGGCCTGGAATTAAAGACACGGGCTGCCACCACCCAACATGGTAGTCGTGCATGTTTTTAATCCCAGCACTCCAAAAGCAGTTAGGCAGATTTCTGGTCTACAATGTAGATTCTGGGGTAGACAGGGATAAATAGAGAGCTCCTGTCTCAAAAAAGAAATGAAAAAAGTCAAAATGAAAAAGCAAAATGGAGAAAATTCTTGACTTATGCCACCCCCGGCCAAAAAAAATGTTCTGTAAAAAGTCATTCACAGAGGCTGCTAACATCTGTAGTGAGAATATCCTAAAAGAGAAATTGTGAAAAAGGAAACTTGTGCTGGTTTTGCTGTCGCTGTCGCACCTCAACTTGCATTTAAACGGGTCAAATAGACTCAGAGGTTGGTCGCAGGTGCATGCCAGGGGTCCTACAATGCTCCAGAGACTAATGCATAATCCGTTACAAACATTGAAATGTCAAACAACATAGCAGGATCCATTAAAAAAAACTTAAGGCGTTTTTCATCCTCCCACCCAGGGAACACATGGACTTATTTCATTGTCCCTGTAGTTTCCTTCATACCTAATGGAATGTGTTGGTGGCTTTGGTTCAGTTTCCACAACTGGGATGATAGAAAGTTGAAGCCCATTTGTTGGCATGCTTGTTTTTCATAAGACATGGGAGTTTGATTTCCCTTCTCCTGGCCTATTTCCTGATCTCCTGCAATGTGACCTGAGGCTGAAAATGATAAAATAGGACTTATCTTGGATAAGGAAGGAGTAACCCAGTTCTAAAGTGTCATTATCTTATGTTCTCACCTGTGGCTTCTGTCTTTCCAGTGTGATGGTGGGGAGAACACAAACAGCTGGGCTCCATTGGACTGGACTGATCGTGTTAAACTGACCCGCATGCCTACAAACATTTGATTTAATCTACCTTCTCCATCTCAATATCCCCATTACAATTCTGGTCACATGGCTTGAGTCAGTATATCTCTCCAAATTGTTGACTCTATACAGTTGCACAGATAGCACTAAAGAACTTATAAACGAAAGTGTCACCATTGAAAGTATTGCTTACTTCCCCCCATCAACCCTCTTTCCTAGATCTTGGCACTGTTCACATTACTTTCATCTATAACCCTAAGATTAACAGATTTAGCCACCATGATTATAGGACATGATAAATTAGAATATGAGACAACAAATAAAAATACAGTATAAGTAACTTCCCTGTGAACACATTGTTTTTCACTCAAATACAACTGTGCTAAAATGGTAGCTCTTATATGCACCAAGAGCCCTCGGGATGTTTTTTCCACTTCCGCTGTATTTCTGACCTCCCACCCAGTGCCCCTCTGATGCTCCCAACACTAGCCATATTGCACTGGGTTGGATTGTCAGCCAGAATGAATCTTTCTTTAATGAAAGAAGATGCTGAGCTTCTGCAAAGCTCAAATGTGGGGAAGGTCTCCAAAGGGCTTTCTAAAGAAAACAGGAGCTTCCAAGGAGGAGGGGAACATTCGCCTGAGAACACTTAACTCTTTTGTTTAAAACAAAGAAAAGAGCCATTCAGAAAGTAAATTGATTAAAATAGAGGGAAATTGCCAGACCATTGATAATTGCAGCAAAAGGGCAGTGGTCACTCCTACTGATTGCCACTTCAGAGGGACCGTACACCCACAACCAATCAGGGGCATTAGTGAGAAACAACCTTTTAGTGACCCACAATTCCCCCTTGGGAAGTATTTCACAAAAGCCTTTAAAGCTAGTGCAAAGCATTTTCCGCACCGTATTTACCTTTAATTCCCAAGTCTGGAAGGGCTGAAAATCATTCAGCCTCTAAATATCTTTCACATGCTGAAGAGATGAATGAGAAGGGCCTCCACCTCTGAGCTCTCTCCCTCCACCAACTTTTAGAGTACAGCAAGCAAGGGACTGCTGGTCCTGCTGTATCCCACAGCTCAGCTTTCCCTCTCTTTCTGCCCCCAGCAGACAGAAAAAGAAAAAAGAAAAAGAAAAAGAAAGAAAATGCCACTTCTGTTCCACACCAGGAAAGACTGAGCAATTGTCTGCTGCGTGTTTTTTCTTACATCCTTTCACAGTGGCACGTTGACAAAGATAAATAAGTCCTCCTTCTTACATGGAGTGTGTTTATACATTCAGAGGAAGAGTTTTAACTTGGGACCTGGGAAACTTGGAGTGGTCCCAGCTAAAGCACAAGGTCTTTGTTGAATGACTTAAGGCAAGCTGCAAAGCATTTCTGGACTTGAGCTTTCTCACTGAATATGTAATGTTGGACAAAGTGCCCCTGGTCACCACCTTTGCTAATGAGTCTAATACCTGGGAATGCAGAAGGTGAAACACTGTATGTATGTGTAACTTATAAATTATATACTTAGAACTGCACACATACACACATACTAGGCAAGCAGTCTGCAACTGAGCTGCATACCCAGCCCTTAAAATAATATATTTTAAAATATTAGTTTTTCTCTGGAGCAGTTCCCTATAAAGTTATGTTTGGAATCAGTGATCTGTATTGTATTAAGCACTCTGGATGGCTTTAAAGATTAGACAGGTCTGGAAATAACTAGAGATAAAGGTCACCAATCTCTCCTCCTACTTAGCATTTCATGGGAAATTAGGTCCCCCTGCCCCCACCCCTTATTCCTGGCTTGCTTATTTCCCGGGGCCTGGACGCTGCATATGTGACGGAGTAAGGAAGACTGGTTCTTCAGCAATGCTTATGGGGTCAATGAGGTCACCATTAGGAAGGCATGGGGGGTACCCTCTATCCCACTGCAGGAAGAGAGACACATTTGATGGAAGGGCATTTCCTCCCTGAGAGGCTGGGGTTCATGTAGCATGCCTTTAACCCTGCGTTGGCCTGTGGCAAAGGAGGCTTTGTTTGCTGGAAGGCCAACATAATAAAGCTAGGCTTTGAACACCAGTTCTAAAGGTGTTTGCTGTGACATTCATTCTCACATAGGAATAAATCCACACTATTCCTCTCTACCAGCACTTACCTGTGGCATAGGGCCAGCTTTATCACTAAGGTGCTAGCATCTGGCTCCAGAGAAGATAACAAACTATTTCATGACTTTGAGCTCTTTTCTGACTTGGAAGATATCTGCTTTTCATCTGAAAACTGTTTCCAGTGACAAAGATAAAGTTAGCATCTACAGACAACGAAAGACCTCACAAACTACATGATACATGATTCAAGGAATACAATTCACCATTTGGCAAGGAGAGCTTTCCCTCTGTTACCTTGAGGGATATCCAGGTTAGTTTACGAAAGAGAGAGATTTAGTAGGGAATCAAAGAAAATGTTGGTGCATGAATTTGATGTTTCTAATAAAAAGCACCAAAACATATGTCCATATACTTTGTGTGAATATTGAAGATGCAAATATATCTTCAAGCTCTTCATAATATTAATTTTCTAAGGACAAGAGACAGCAGGAAACTATATTTTCAGTAGCTTCAATCTCATTCACTGGGGATAGTAAAGATAAGTTTCTTTTCAAATTTAAAAGTAAATAAATAAGGTATTCCTGTCCAATCTCTTCAGAAGACACACGGGGTCTGGAGTGGATTTTGGAGATTTGATCCATATAAGCCTTTGAAAAACATTCCCACAAGTTAAATTCATGTTTCATATTGTGGGGAGGATGTTGTATATTCCCCAAATTCTACTGCCCCTGTCCTGGGGGATCTCTGTCCTGGCCAGTATACCTACATTAATCTCTAAGTGGGTCTCTTTGCTTTCATCCTCATCCATGTATTATCCAAATTACTACCAGTAAAATAAATGACTCACTCTTCAACCCGATCACAGCATTCTCTCAGCCATTTCCTGATATTTACAGGACACAGTCTACATTCCAGCATGCAAACTTGCCTCATTACAATCAAGTTTCAATTTTTCCTGCAAATATTTTCTCCTCACAGTCTAGATCCAGATACATTGAAGTTTTTATTATTGGTGGCTTCTAAATGTTATCTTCTTTTTACTTGTGTATTAGTTACTTTTCTGTTGTCATAAAACACCTCAACCAGTGCAACTTATATAAGAAAAATTTTATTTTAGCTTATGCTTCCCCCAAAATGGTAAGAGTCCATAGTGGTGATCAGGCAGGAGAACAAGTGGAAGGTACAAAAGAAGGAGCAGGACCTCAGAGCTAACATCCTTAAATGTAAGTGTGAAGCAGAGAGTGAACAGAAAGTGGGGTCAGAGCCCGTCCACAGTGCTCCCTCCATCAAAACTCTACCTCTCATAGGTTCTACAACCTCCCAAAAAAGAGCCATCAGCTGGGGACCGAATGTTCAAATACCCCTGCCTATGGAAGTCTTTTCTCACCCAAACCAGCATACATGGTTTAACACATTTCACATACTACTTACCTCAGTGGAGGTGTAGCTGTTTCTACTGCATGTTTTCATAGCATTTAAAACCCAACTTCAGTGTTAGATCTGAGCTAGGCCTGAGCATACAAGCAGAAGGACAAAAAGAGGAACAGGAAGAAAAGAAGGATGGAGGAGAAAGTAGAGGAGGAAGACAAGGTAGAGGTGAAAGAGGGAGGAGGAAGGAGAAAAGAAAAGGAAATGAGTTTACGGGAGGCAAATGATGGATATGAAAACACAGTGTAACCTTGTATGAAATTGACAAAGAATAAATTAAATTCCTTCAAAAGTAAATGTGTGATTATGATATAGTGCAGGTTAAATTAAATAAGCCTATTTATTAAATAAAGCTAATTATTTGAAAAACAAAGATCTCCACCTTATAAAGGCTGCCTTCCACACTACCCTTAAGAATAAGCATCCATTCTCCCAGGAAACATGAACATCCCTATTGTATTATCATTTATGCACCAACCTTATATCTGCTTTGATGAAAAACTCTGCTGCACATAGCGTATGCTCAACAAATATTGGAGACAATGTGGTTACTTATAAAAATGTTTTTATTAAATACTCTAGTAAAAATCCACAGATAGCAATGGGTAATAGTTTGGATTTTGTCTCAAGTGATCATGTGAGTGCTTAGAAAAAGGTTAACAGCATCAAAGTATCCATTTGTCTATGCTAATCAGCACCACTTAAATGGCCGTTTGTACTGATTATTGCTGTCCAACAACTCTGAGGCTTTCTCCTCTACCCACTCCACAGTGGGCGGGGGGGAGGGGGCGAGAGGGACTAGCACACATTCCATGAAGCAGCATCCTTTTTTGGTACCACAAGGATAAGCTCAAAGTCCTGATTCTGCTGCTTCTGGCTGCTGAAATCCGGTGAGATTTACTTCTCTGTATCCTACCAGATTATCTTCTGAATGAGAAGACAGTCAGATGACTGTTTTAGAGCCATGACAACTTAAACTAATCAGACTGTGTTCCACGTGAATGGAAGTTGCTGATTTTTTTTAAGTATCCCTTCTGTGATATTCCTCTCTCCTTCTGTTACTCACCTGATAAAATGAAGGCAAGAGAGTAAACACAGCAGGTACATGGTGTGGCAAATTTAAATAAAGCTGATAGATCCAAGTAAAGACTCCATATTAGAGAGATTTATATAGATTACAGCAATCTGTACATGTCAAACTGCCATCTTATAAATAAGTACAATCTTTATGTGTCCGTAAAAACTCTAACAAAGGTTTCTAAGAAGGAATGTATGACAAACTGTAGCAGCCAAGTGATACACTGACATTTCATGATACCATCATTTTATTTTGGATTTGACTTTTTCCACAATACAAACTTTAAAAACTTCACTATAGTAACAAAAATAAATATACAAGAGAAGAGTTTCCAAACAATTTGTATAGGGTGTTTATTCCCTGTTACAAAAACATTTGTCATTTTGAAATACAGTATTCTTATTTGGTTCATTTTGGAATGAGCTCTCCCAAATATATCTAATATCATAGATTATACCGCACATACACACAGAAATTCAGGCACATACATGTACATACACACACATGTACACACATCCTTATTCACATGCAAATATACTCATGCATGAACAGGGGATTTTCGGTCAGCCAGAGCCGAGTTTCCCCCTCCTGTTCCTCCTGTAGCTGTTGCTCTCCTTTACTTTGGGCAGGCAGAATGAAAATGAACAGCATTAAGCAGTGGATTTGAACAAGTGTTGATTGCAATCTGAACTTATGGGCCAGGTGTTTTCATTCTCCACGCTCCCATTCCTAAATTTAGACATGAACCTAATGATAACTGACTTGCAAGTTATTATGAAAATAGGAATAAAATATGTAAAGTGCTACGGTAATTGTCAACAAATAACAGCCTATGTAGTAATACAGATGTCGTCACTCCCTCTAGGTATCTGGTTTTTCTATCAAAAAGTGACAATTGTTAATGCAACGAAGGAATCAGAGACATGATAAATGCAAATTAGTGAGTAAGAATTCACAAAGGTAAGAATTCAGTTATTCCCAGTACTCCCAAAGTTACATTTTTAAATGACATTTCTCAAATGCTAATGTCCAGCCATGACTATAGCTTTATAGAAAAATTTTTACAGTTTTTCTATAAAATAGATGTTTATTAATAATTATTCCTCCTTATTGAACAATTGATCCAACTAGAAATCAGGCATTTGGAGTCTGTCAGGGAAAGGCCCTCTCCCCATGAGTTCAATGAGTTCTGTGCTTTGCCAGGAGGACAGGTTTATGAACAGAGAACAGTCTCTGATGCTTGGCTGGAGTCAAGATCCAGCCTTGCCGTTGTCTATCTAGGAGGCCACTGAAAAAGGAGCTCAGGAGAGAGGGTGCCATGTTCATTTATGAAGACAATGTCAGTAGGGTTTATAGATATTCAGAATTTTCTTTATGGCTCACTACATACCTAATCAATGATAAGTACCCCAGTTAGACAGACATAGTCACTCACTCTGTTATTTAGAAGAATAAACTGAGACACAGAATATCTCTATCTATCTATCTATCTATCTATCTATCTGTCTGTCTGTCTGTCTGTCTGTCTATCTATCTATCTATCTATCTATCTATCTATCTATCTATCTATCTATAGTCAAACTCACACATCCTCAATTCTATAGTTCTGACAAAATATTTGTCATAATCAGCTTCTCATTGGTTGTTAAATGTAATTTCAGACTTTAAAGTTTCTTTCCTGAGTATTACCCATCATAGTACTGGAAGGTTCTGTGCAAGCTGCCAAGGGAGGGAAGCAAACAATAATCCTACCCAGCCATAACATCCATGAAGCACAATAATGAGAAGCATGGCATAATAACTTTAAAGGCTTAACAGTGGCATGAATATCTTTGTGGTTACCAACACCTATTTAATTGAACTTAAGGCTCACTCAACAGGAGGGAAATCATGCCTGGTACTAGAAACTTAGCCAACTACCTGGAGACAGTAAGATCGTAGATATGAGATGAGAACCCATTACTACACCTTACTAAACTAGCACAATATCTAACTGCATTATAAATATTTATTTTTACACACACAGGTAAGTATAGCTCTCACCAGCCATCAAAGAAACTTCTCTTTACAATGGACAGAGACCACTACAGAAAATCACAACCAGTGAGAATGGAGAGAATATGTGCTCATGCGTACCTAGCCCCAACTGACACATCTACATCATAACTCCTGCACCTTAAGTTCATAGACTATCTCAGAAAAGTGAATGAAGGATTGTAAGAACCAGAGGAACAGGGAGTTTGCTGAAAGACTACATCTCTTAGAAATGTCAGGAAAGCTACATTCAGGATAAGACAGTAATATGCCTGCCTAAAGAAGACCTGAGGATGTGTGACATCAGTAGACATGTTAAAATGGAAAGGGAATATATTTTCCTATTTATTTATTTATTTATTTATTTATTTATTTATTTATTTATTTTATTAAATCACTTTACAGCTTGATCTCAGTTCCCTCCCTCTTCTACTCCCAGTTCCACCCTCACGTCCTGCTTCCCCCGCTCACAATCTTCTTTTCAGAGAAGGAAAGTCCCCCAAAGGAAACCAACCCACTCTGGCACTTCAAGTTGCAGCAGGACTAAAGGTGTCCTCTCCCACTGAGGCCAGACAAGGCAGCCCAGCTAAGGGAAAAGGATCCAAAGGCAGGTAATATAGTCAGAGACAGCCCCCACTGCCATTGTTAGGGGACCCACATGATGACCAAGTCACACATCTGCTACATATGTGTAGGGGGTCTAAGTTTGGCTTATGCATGCACTTTGGTTGTTGGTTCAATCTCTGTGAGCCCACATGGGTCCAGGTAAGTTTACTCTGTAGGTGTTCTTGTGGTTTCCTTGACCCCAACAGCTCCCTCAATCCTTCCTCCCACAGAACACCTGAGCTCTGCCTATCATTTGGCTGTGGGTCTTTGCATCTGTTTCTATCCAGCTGCTGAATGAAGCCTCTCAGAATACAGTTAAACTAGGCTTCTGTCTGAAAGCATAGCAGAGTATCATTAACAGTGTCAGGTGCTGGCTCTCTCCCATGAGGCGGGTCTCAGGCTGGGTCAGCCATTGGTTTACCATTCACTCCATCTCTGCTCCAGCATAATCCCCGCATTGCGTGTAGGCATGACAACTTTTGGCCCAAAGGTTTTATGGGTAGGTTGGTGTCCCCCTCACTCCACTGAAAGTCCCACCTGGCTACGGGAGGTGGCAACATCAGGCTCCATATGTCCCGCTGCTAGGAGTTTTAGCTAGGGTGACACCATAGACTTCCAGGAGCCTTGAAAGAGGAAATCTGATAGGGTTACACCCATAATCAAAGAACTGTAGATAACTAAAGGCATGCCAAGAGAGGGGGATATAGTCTTCCTCAGGAATGAGTTTCCTCTCTGGTTACCCAGTACCCATGGTTAGCCATGAAATCATATACATACAGGTAATGCTAAACAAACTCAGAGGTGGAACTTTTTCATTTAGGAGTGTGTGTGTGTGCGTGTGTGTGTGTGTGTGTGTGTGTGTAAAATAATAACAAGGGGAAAAGGCCATGGTTTTGAAAGAGAGAGAGAGAGCAATGAGTATACATGAGAGAAACTGAAAGGAAGAAAGAGCAAGAGAAAATGATGCAATTATATTATAATTTAAAATGGGAAGTAAATTTAAGATAAAAATAATAATTTTAGAGGAATGTCAGAAAAAATTGGTTTTCAAATGTTATTTATATAAATTTATAGAGAAAAAAGTACAAAATTTCTATATTGTTTGGGGTAGTAAAATATTAGATATGATACTTGCAGTCAGTTCAACAAGAGCTGGGTACAAGAATATTTTTACATACAAGATGTATTTCAGTTGTATCATGAGGCCAGTGGGCTTTCTGATGCCATGAGTGAGGTCACTGAATAATAAGGAAGTTTGACTAGTGAAAAGAGAACAAGCCATAAAGTCTTCTTCACTTCTGAGAACTTTCAGTAAAATATCATTGACTAAAATCCCATCAGAACCAAGTCCTGGGAACTTCCACATGGAGCAGAGATGGGCTCTAGAGAAAATCCTTGTTACTGAGAAAAATGCTCGACTGAGTAACATCATAACAAGAACCAGAATAACCTCTTTGGTTACATATTTTGCCAAGCCAAATTGGCATGACTTAGTTTATTTGAGACCTGTATTTCTAGGTAAAGATAAGAAAGTTCTCCCATTTTTCATACATTTCTCTTTTGCCCCCTTTAAGCAAACACAATCATCACCTGTACAATTCTCTTGCTCACATTGGATTATCTCTGCTCATGGTTTACTCCTACAGCTATACCTGCTCTGTGTGAAGATAGGAACACATTTCAGAATCGATCTGACCTGACAATACTCTATCAATCTTCAGCCACTTTCTTGGAGGCCAGTGCATGCATACATGTGTGCAAGCATGCATGCATGTATGTCCCTGCATGTGGAAGCTTAAGGTTGATGTTGAATATCCTCAACACTTCACTTTGTGTATTGAAACATGGTCTCTCACTCAACCCTAATTTGCTGATTCTAGTGTGTATAACTAGCCACCCTGCCCTGAGAATTCACTGTCTGTGTCTCTTGAGGACATATATATATATATATATATATATATATATATATATATATATATATATATACATATATATGTATATATATGTATATATATATATATATGTCTGCCTATGTATATAAGTCTGTTTTGACATTTCCACACCAAGAGCTGTATGAATTCGCAAGTATCTGTTAAACACGTTGCAGAAGCAATGATGACTTCTATTTTGGTACTTATGCTTGAGCATCATGTACTTTATCCAGTGTATCACTCTCTCAGACCCCTCAGCTTTCTTTCTTAGACCTTATGTCTACTATAAGGTCAAGGATCATGACTACTGCATTGAGCAACCCCAAGACTATCTTTTTAGAGCTTTGCCGAATAAAAGATGTCATAAATATATTTTTGTTGAATAATTGAAATAGATGGAAATGAACATTGAAAATGGTATGCTGAGGGTTGCAATAATAGCTCAGTTGGTGAAGTGTGTCTTGCACAAACAAGGACTTGATTTCCATCCCCAGCATTCACATAAAAATAACTGTAATCCCTGCACTCAGGAGGCAGCCAAATGGATCCTTACTTATCAGTGGACAGTTACCCCAGCCAAACAGGTAAGCCTCAGCGTCTCATAAAGGACCCCATCTCAAATATCATAGTAGACAACTACTGAAGAATGACACCCAAGATGGACCACTGGTTCCAGACAACATGCATACACATAACTCACATACATGTGAAGTCTCTCTCTTTCTCTCTCTCATCTCTCTCTCACTCATCTCTCTCTCACACACACAAACGTTCATATACATGCACCCACACAGTGTTGGACCAGGATGAAACTATGAAGCTCTCCTTTTAACCTGTTCCTATGTCCCTAAGTGTCTCTCTCATAGTACACAGACTCTTTTATATAAATTTATTGATTTTTATATCAATCACAGGTTAGGTACTTTGCATCCCAGGCATAGCCCCCTCCTTCATTCCCTCCCACCCTCCCCCTCCCTCCCTCATCTCCCTCCTCCCTGCCCCCTCTGAGTCCACCAACAGGGGAGGACCTCCTCCCCTTCCATCCAACCCCAGCTCATCCTGTCTCCTCAGGGCTGGCTGCAATGTCCTCCCCTGGGATCTAGCCTGTCTGTCACTCCCCCGGCATGGATGGGGGAGGGTCAAAGAGTCATCCATCAAGTTCAAGACTGAAACAGTCCCTGTTTCCCTCACTAGGGTCTTCAGTCCGACACCGAGCTATCATGGGCCACATCTGAGCAGGGGCTCCAGGCCACATCCACACATGGTCCTTGATTGTAGAAACTGTCTCATACAAGACCCCTGTGCCCTGCTCAGTTTGGTCTTTGTGGTGCTCTTGTTCTCCCCAAGTCTCACCAACCTCCCCCATTTC
>JAQQSO010000039.1:47140-86064 GCA_028658305.1 Pachyuromys duprasi | reverse complement strand
AATCATCCTAAGTGAGGTATCCCAAAAGCAGAAAGAAACATATGGTATATGCTCACTTATATAGACCTATAGGATAGGAAGGTCGTGCTGAAACTTACACACCTAGGGAAGATAAACAAGAAGGAGGACCCAGGTTGGTATGATCAATGCTCATTTAGATGAACAAATGGGATGGACATTGAATGGAGGAGAAAACAAGCAACCGGACAGGAGCATACCAAAGAGGACCTCTGAAAGAATCAGTATAGCAATGTATCAAAGCAGATATTAAGACTCACAATAAAGACTTTGGCAGAAGGCGGGAAATAATAACAAAAATAGGGGAAGTTGGTGAGACTTGGGGAGAACAAGAGCTCCACAAAGACCAAACTGAGCAGGGCACAGGGGTCTTATATGAGACAGTTTCTCCAACCAAGGACCATGTATGGATATGGCCTAGAACCCCCGCTCAGATGTGGCCCATGGTAGCTCGGTGTCCAACTGAAGACCCTAGTAAGGGAAACAGGGACTGTTTCAGTCATGAACTCGATGGCTGGCTCTTTGACCCTCCCCCATACATGCCAGGGAGTAACAGCCTGGCTAGATCCCAGGAGACGACATTGTAGCCAGCCCTGAGGAGACAAGATGATCTGGGGTCTGATGGAAGGGGAGGAGGTCCTCCCCCATTGGTGGACTTGGAGGGGGAGGGGAGGAGATGAGGGAAGGATGGGGAGAGTGGGAGAGAATGAGGGAGGGGGCTATGCCCAGGATGCAAAGTGCCTAACCTGTGATTGATATAAAAATAAATAAATTACATTAAAAAAAAAGACTTACACTGGTCACAGTGTCTCTTCACAGAAATAGAAGCCCTAAAACTATTTTGAAGTAAGGATAGCTCAAGGACATTTAATATAGCCTCTATTCAAGGCAGGGCCCACAGATGCCATGAAAAGGCTGTATAGCACCTTAGGATCAAAAGCAGTGGTAAGGATCGCTATACCAAGCACAAAAATAAGGAGGATACTGGAGCCTGGAGCAAGAGGACTGGCTTCCTGTGTTGGTAAAGGAGACTTACTATTGAAGATCCCTGCAGTGTGTAGTAATCCTTAAAGCTGAAAGACTATGCAACATATTCCTTAACCGTAGGCTTCCCTTCTCTCCATTGTCATATAAGCACTCTTCAAACAGAAGCTTAGCAGCTAGAGTACTGATGGCATAGTTTATTTTTAAATTAAATTTATATATATATATATATAATATTAGTTACAGTTTATTAACTTTGTATCCCAGCTGTAGCCTGCTTCCTCTCTGCCTTCCAAACCCTCCCTCCCTCCCTCATCTCCTCCCTGCCCCTTTCCAAGTCCACTGATAGGAGAAGTGTTCCTCCCCTTCCATCTGACCCTAGCTTATCTGGTCTCTTCAGGACTGGCTGCAATGTCCTCTTCTGTGGCCTAGCAAGGCTGCTGCTCCCTCAGGGGTGGGGGTGGGGGGAGGTCAAAGAGCCAGTCATTGAGTTCATGTCAGAAATAGTCCCTGTTCCTCATACTAGGACACCCACTTGGATACTGAGCTGCCATGGGCTACACCTGAGCAGGGGGTTTAGGTTATATGGTTATATTCATACATGGTCCTTGGTTGGAGAAACAGTCTCATAAAAGACCCCTGTGCCCAGATATATTTGGTCCTTGTGGAGCTCCTGTCTTCTCCAGGTCATACTAACTCCCCCTTCTTTCATATGATTCCCTGCACTGTGCTGAAGGTTTGGTTATGAGTCTCAGCATCTGCTTTGATACACTTCTAGGTAGAGTCTTTCAGAGGCCCTCTGTGGTAGGCTCCTGTCCTGTTACTTGTTTTCTCCTACTTCCAATGTCCATCCCATTTGTCTTTCTAAGTGAGCATTGATCATCTTACCCTGGGTCCTCTTTCTTGTTTATCTTCTTTAGGTATATAGATTTTAGTATGTTTATCCTATCTTGGAGGTCTAGTACCCACTTATAAGTGAGTATGATGGCATAGTTTATACATCCAAGACTGCCAAGAAATAACACAGGATAGAAAAGGGTGGAAATGGCTCTAGAATGGCAATGAAAAACCCAACACCCAGGAATTGATCATAAAATAGTGAGAAATCAATGACCTAAATAGGTTCTTCTATATTAGAGTCCACATGAGAGCAGATGTATAGAGAGAATAGAGAAAGAGACTATAAAGCCCAGCCTCATAGCTGAAGTCATGAGGATTCTTATGGTACAGTTGATTTAGAAGTGGTAAACATGGGAAACTAGATTCTTAAAGAGATGCTCATGACTCATAAGTATGTTGACATAAGATACATGTTGATTAAAGAGCACCCAAGTGTAATTGCCAGCTGGGCAGGTGAGTGAAACAAACCATATCTCAAAAGACACATGTAGGCTTCGGAAATACATTTGACAGTTGTCAGCACATGCATGGTGCTTAATGAGATGATAATGGCTATAAACCACAGATAGTATGTAAGAAAAGGCAGGAAAACAGCTTACCTCCTGCTTCTCAGATCAGTCGGAAGAGAAGATGCTAGCATGGAAACCTGAGAAAGCATGATAACAGAAGGAAAACTTAGGCATGCAGGATCCCAGAATCTGCTGGCAAGGGGCACTGTTTGGGGAATTAGAAGCGGCGTGATAGGAGCCATACTGGTGGTCAAAAAAGACAGCAGACATGATGGTGGAACAGTCATTAGTCAGCCAGAGCCCACTGAGGCTTGCTGTTCTCTGGAGTAAGTATCTAAGGAATATTTGGAGGAGGGAAGGAGCAATCATAAAGAATGCACAGCTGAAGTCATGACTCTTCTGTAAATGGGAAAGGGAAGAGGCCAGGTTAGAATGAATTGCCCATGACAAACGTTTATGATGTTGAGTTATTGTGTCCTCTCTCTTAATAAGTAAAAGAATATATTGCTGAGATGAGTTAAGTCAGCAGTTCTCAACCTGTGGGCTGCGACCCTTTTGGGGGCAAACAATCCTTTCACAGGGGTCACCTAAGACCATGACAAATATTTACATTATGATTCATAACAATAGCAAAATTACAGTTATGAAGTAACAATGAAAATAATTATATGGTTGGGGGTCACTACAATATGAGGAAGTATATTAAAGAGTTGCATCATTAGGAGGGTAGAGAGCCACTAAGTTAAGTGGCTTTTTAACTCACTGTCTACAGATACGAATGCAGGTCTCTGATTCTACAAGCCATGTCTTTTCCTCACTGCTGAGTAATTTTCTAACTCTGTGATTCATGCTGCACTGGGCGTAGTTACAAAGTAACTTTCCAGAGGGCTTCTCACCCCAGGGGTTTGCCAAGCCTGACCTTCTCTTAGGCAAAAGATGAAGAAAATCTCTCATCCTAAGAAGAAAAGAAAAGAAAAAAAGAACATAAACTAAACGACAAGATATTAATCTTGAGACCATTTACAGGGAGGTGTTAAGTGGCCCCTTTGGCATTAACAGTAGTAAGCTTCGAATATCGCTTGTACAGCAAGCTGCTTAGCTCTGCAGATAGCAAGTCACAGCAGGCCTTCTTGGGTTGCAAATATAGTAATTCTGTTTGCCAATTAACTCTTTCCCACATTATGTATATATATATAATATATTAATATATACATATATATATATAATATATATATATATCTCCAGCCAGAAAGTTTTTGCTGAGACAGCAGAATCTGCTGGCAAAGGGCACTGCCCTGGGAATTAGAAGCGGCGTGATAGGAGCAGTGTTGAGCAGTGTTGGTGGTCAGAAAGGACAGCAGACATGATGGTGGAACAGTCATTAGTCAGCCAGAGCCCCCTGAGGCTTGCTGTTCTCTGGCGTCAGTATCTACATTTTCTGGCCTCCAATCATTCAGTGTAATGACAAGACTTCTTTTATGCTAAGAAAATGTAGCATGTCTAAGTTCTTATAAACAAGTATTCTTCCAAGTACACTGTCCACTGGCTTTAGTGCATTTTGCTATTTTAAAACAGATTTCTGGAGGAAAAGGTGAGTAGATTGGTGTCATGATACCCCTCCTCCCACACACACACATTCAGGAGGGGGCACGAAGGCTCCATGGTTTCTCTGCTTCTTGCCCCTTTAGCAGCTCTTGGTGTGACTGACCAGCCCTCCTCATAAAGCATTCAGTCTATCTCTTCCATACGCCACTGAGTATTCTTTCACACATCTTCTGAGCTGGCCATTCAACTATACATGCCCATAGGCTTCTCCAGACCTCTCAACGTCTATTTACTTCTTCGCTTAAAAGATATGATTAGTTGTCACAAATAAGTTATCTTAATGGTGCGAATGATGCTGAATCAGGCAGTAGACACAGCGACATTGCTGGGCAGCTATCATGTCCATTAGACTGTCATCTTTCTTGGGTCTTTGAAGACTATGGATTCATCTACGCAGTGCTCAACTTGGTATTTCTGCTGCTCAAATTCAAACACGCATTTATTGTAGTAGTAGTAATAAAATGGAATTCTTGAGGGGTTTTGGTTGGTTGTTTCATTTTGTTTCTGCAAAACCTTTTTTTTCCTCCTTGTAAATATCTCTCTGTGTCACTTACCAACTACTACTTAATCTTTGGGTTCTCTTTCTTTATTCATATCCAATTGGCTATCAAGCTCCATTGACTCCGTTCTTGTGTCTGATAAAGCTACTACTTACCTATATTAATCAACCTTTAGTTGCTGTGGCAAAATACCTACCGGAAATTATTCCAAAAGGAAGACAAATTCATTTATTTATCATGACAGGGAGCCAGTGATGGCATAGTGGTCAGACAGTAGAGAAAGAAAAAGGGAGGAAGAGAGAGAGGAGAGAGAGCAATGGAGAGAAAGAGAGGCAAGTATCAGGAACAAGAATGTATCCATCCTGGTGACTTGTTTCTTCTGGTTAGAGCTTGCCTCCTTAAGAATCTTTCAATAAATTTTTAAAAATGATTATTGATAATACAAGAAAAAAAAAGAATCTTTCATATCCATTACTGGTGGATATAAACTACTAATCCATCCATAGATGAAGCCATTATTGGGGTCAGAGCCCCCATCACCTTCTAAAGCTCCATTTCTAAAACCTTCAATACATGCATACCTGGAAGACACTCTAGAGCTAAACCATAATAATACCCAACTAGCTGCCACCATGGTATCTTAACTTATGCCTTTCTTCTTTAGATTACTAGCTCTCAACTAAGTACTGTCAACATGAACCTTTCCTTGGTGCTCAAAGTTCTTTGACTTGTTTTTCCTCTAGACTATTGCACCCTTTCCTTATCCTACTTCATATTCTGTCATGCTTTGCCTTTCTGGCCTTCTGCATCCAAACCAGAGGTTCCTCTGACATCAGCAGCCCTTCACTCTCCTTCCCATGCTCTTACTTCAAGTGGCTAAATTCTTGAGATCTGGAGCATAGTTTCACACTACATGCCCACTTCAAATAGAATTTCTCATCTGAATCACTGAATATATCAAAATATGTTTGTTATCTTTAAACTTTTAAATCGTCCCAAGGATTTTCCATGCCTGGTGCTACTCTAGACCATTGCAAAGAAGAGAAATTACTTACATCTTGTATAAGATTTGGGACTGGGTGCTCTTATTGAGAAAGCTCTCTTTCAACACAGTGGCTATGACTAGCTGATATTTCCTGATTGTTTTTTTCTTTGTTTTCTAACTCGCTTCCTTAGATTGTAAGCTTCCTCAACACGTAGACTGCATGCATTCCCTCGCTGGAGCATAGCAAATATTGAGTAAATTGTTGTTGAACAAAGGAGGAACAATGAACTGAGGCACAGGCAAAGGTTTCTCTCAAAACTTCCTGCGGTTTATATTCACTACTCAGGTGGCTCCAACCCACTTTAAATGGCTTTGTAATTGCAGTACCATGTCTGTCTTGTGACAGTCTGCATCACATTTTCCAATTATTTCATTGCTGTACATACCCTCTGCTCTATTCCTCTCTGTCCTGCAGCTCTCTTCATCCTTCTTTCCTTCCTCCTCTTTCCTCAGAAGATGACAGGCATCTTAAGAGATACTCCATCTGACTTCCCGTTCTGTGCACCACCCGTTTCTTTCAATGTAGGCACATAACTCTTCTGTTATGACTGAAAAGAGGGAAATAAAGTGAATACCCAATAAGACCCACCTTTACAACATAAGGAATACAACACCACTCTAACTACATGTTGTGTGATGTCTCAGTGAAAATTCTTCACAAATGATTAATGACACAAGTTGTAGATGCTTTCTTTTGCTCCTGGGCCCTTGGTAATATTAAACAAGCTGTAGATACTTGTACACATTGATGGAGAAAATGGTGACAATCCTTAGCCAGATATTTAAACTCTTCCAGGGTTGTAAAGATTTAAGATCCACCAATAGCTAGCTCCAGGCTTTTCCTATTTTCATCTACCCATTCAATAGCATTGCTCTGTGTAGCAAAGAGCTTGCTGCACAGACCAGGAATTCACTGCAGTCCTCACACTGCTCCCTTCCATGGGTGGAAATCTGAAACCAGTTCATCTATGCTATCCCAGAGGGGAAGAATAGCAGCCTGGCACACACATACTGTACATACAAAACATAACTGAACATTTCTGCATTTTTAGGCTGTTAGTAAGACTAAATGGCACAATGTGTCTTTAAGCCTTGGACACTGGTCTTGCCACCACAGCTTCTAAACAGAAGCATAAGGATCACCTTTTAGATTGTTCCTTAGATATCAAAAAATGCTTAGACACATAAAGACATCCCTAGCTGAATTTTATCATAGAGGAAGTGAGTGGCAGGGTGAAAGGCATCTGGGCTGCAGTGTGTCTTTTGACCTTGTAGATGTTTCCGAAAAGGCCATTTAAAGACAATGACAGGAGGAAGTACATTTATGGCCTTCAACAGGCCAGTGCCATCGGGATTGGACTCTCCCTGTGCTTGCCAGATCCTGTGATAACAGAGACAGCTGGAAGGTCAAAAATAAGGAGAAACTTTAGATGTGCTGCCAAGTATTTCCTTGATGTGGGAAGGCGGGGCCCAGGGAAATTGCTCTCCTGACATTTGCCTTCAGGATGCGAGGCAATGTGCTCAACTGCAGAGACTTCAATCTTAGGTGCAATATTAATAATAAAAAAAAGTCGCTTGCCTGGTGTATTTTAATCCTATCTGTATGATAGTGAGAGAGTCACTCAGGGAAAGTGAATGAAGGCATAGGCTTGTGGGAAACTAGCCTCAAACTATTTTCAAAGAACTGCTTAGAAACACCACTATAGTTAAGAGAATTTGGGTTTTAGTTTCTCAACAGCCTGGATACAAATACTGGCTTACTTTACCACATATAGCTATGAATTATTATAAACCTCAAGGTCCCCACTTGGAAATCAAATCCATGCTGGAAATATTTGTGTACGTGTGTGTGTATGTATATGTGTGTGTGTGTCTGTCTGTCTGTCTGGGTTTACACGTGTACATGAATTACAAGAGTGTTTTCAATTTACAAAAATGAAAGCCATGATAAAGATTCAGTCTAGCCTTTAGTTTGAGATGAATTGAGCAAGGATAAGTGGGGTTTGCCTGTTGGCTAACTTGCACTCAATATCAAGCAAATAGAGGATGTCTCAGCTTACTGTGCCCACAAGCCAGGACCAGCCATCCTGTCTTTGAATGATGTTTTTGTTGGCTCATAGCCATGCCCATTCATTTATGTGTATATATGGTTTCTTCTGGGTTCTGGCCATAGAGCAAAGTAATTGTGACAGTGACCATCTGGACTACAGCCTAAAATATTACTAACTCACTGACTGTCATAGAAAACATCCTTTGACTCCTGAAATAGAGGCTGCATGAAATAGACATAACATACCGTGCTCTTACCTCCATCTTTAATGCTTGTGTCCTCCCAAGGTGAGAGAGTTCTCTTCAAAGACAGGGGGGAATAAGAGCAGAATTGATTTTCCAAGATCTTCAGACTTAGACCCATTCCTTTTCTTTTCTCTATGTCTGGCCTCATAGAATCCCCCAGCTTCTGTCTGGTGGTAGAAGAGCCAGCAAGCTTAGCTGTTAAGTTGGAGTGTGGAACATGAACAACCTCCACTTGCCTTGCCAGAGGACTGATTTTATAGAAAACAAAGTAACCGCAAAAACAACAAGCTTTTAAGATAAAGTGGGAACTTCAAAGAAACCCTTAGTCTGCTTTTGGTCACTCTACTGTCCTCTTGGTGAAGCATATTCCCTCCAACCCCCACCCCAAACTGGGGGTTTTAGAATGAAAATTTGGCAGGTTTTCATTTCGCTTGGAACCTGAAATTTTCAAGTCAGGTCTGCATTTGGGCCTTTGGTTCATAGCTACCTGGATGTGTCCCAATTTCCCCAAGACGTTCATCGCTTTCTTACTCCACAAATTAGCGGGTAAAAATAGCTTTCTGGGGATGATAGTGAAGAGACAGCTTATCAATCAATTGTTCTTAAACACCATTCTCCTTACATACCACCTGCAGAATTTCCTGATTGCTCAAGGTGTATCCTCAGGGCAAGGAAAACAGGACATCAGGTGAAGGTGTGGGCAAAACCATCACTAAGGGAACTCTAAATGATTCTACTGTGAGGTCTGGGCTAGAGATATGATGTGAGAGGTACTAGCAGGGATGTGACTCAGAATTGGTCACACACACACACACAAAAAGGCAGCTTATAAGTGAGGCAGTCATGTGACAATCACCCATGGCTGCTAATCCTGCTACAAGCTCTGACTTACCCTGCTCTGACAGATGGCTTCAGGTGGAAGTGTCATTCCACCCACAGAATGTATTGCTACCCCAAAGCTAAATGCCCTCCTTAAATCATACATGGAGACAGCTGCTGACTCCACCCGTAGCCAGTCCCAAATGTGAGGGGTTGTTGCTCCTGGGACAATTGGAGTCGGATACTCATGCCTGCGAATACATCAGGATTCGGTCCTGTAAGAATCTCGTGAACATGGTACCTGACCTTTGAGTACCACCAGGCAATGGGTGAGAAGTGATTAAAGCTTCTCAGACTAGTTCTCTGCTCAACTTTCCTGCAACAGGCTCAGCAGTATGTGAGTGTGGGTGGGTGCCTGAGTGTGTCTGTGTGCGTGAACTAAGGGACTTAAGACTTGCTTTCAGAGTTCTGGGTTCTCTGTGGCCTTTTTTTTTAGCCCCAGTTCCAGCAAAGTCAGAACTGGTACCCCAAACAGTACGTTTGGAAGGTAGCCCAAGAAAGCAGGACAAAAAAAGGGAGGCGGTGAGTATAACATAAATAACATGAATGCAAAATGCTTTATCAACCAGGCCACAATGGAAAGCAATGTCAGCCCTTCTCCCTCCTCCCCTTCTTGAGCTCTGCCTCAAAACCATCAGCCTGGGAAAAGGAAAACACAAAGTTTTGACCTTCTTCAGCATGGGCAGCCCTTCCTTCCAGCATTAAACTCCCAAACAACCCAATGGAGCCATGTGCCACAAATCAGCCAACAGCACCCATGGCAGCAAGAAAACCCTGCACAAATGCCATAGAACTGTTTGTAGAGACAGGAGACATCCCATGAGGAGCTACAGCAGCTGCCCACACTACCCCCTTCCCTGGCAGATGCCCTGGGGCTGAGCACATAATATGCAGTGCCTCACTCACTCCTCCCCAAATCCCAATCATGACACCCACGAGACTGGACTGTCCCAACTGAGAGATCAAATCAAACCTGGCTGATCTTCCTTATGTCTAGTCCCCTCATCACTACTCTGTGAGATGCCCACTCTAGGCACAAATCATCTCACCTTTCCTTTCTTAGGGTTACACAGTCTGTAAAACTAGCCAATAATCCTCCTGAAGGTAATAATCTCGCTAAGAACAAAGTCACGGTAAGAAAGGATTTAGGAGACATGGGTGGAAATTCTACATGAAGTACATGAGCTAGGAATCAAAAAATATATATGTGTATTATAAATATATACATATATAATTAATAAATGTATATTTCAGAATACAAAGCAAACCCCAACAATACAATAGGCAGCAGAGGACAAGTTTCATAGCCACAGCCTGACTTCGGGGCCTCTGATTGCTACTCTTGGGAGTCAGAGCAGAGGCGAGATTTTCCTGGGTTAGTTGGGGTCAGTTCTTCTCCAGGACTGAGGAAAACATTCAACAAGGAGGACAGGAGAGTACCTGAGGGCTGTGCCTCTGGTTGTCCCAGAGAAATGAAAACTGCGAACAACCGCACCACTCTTGCGAGGTGAAGTAGCTTAGCAATTGAAAGACGGCAAGCCATCCGCCTGGAGCAATTATGTTTTCATTATTATTCCCAAGCTGCTGTGTCACAAATCACATTTTCCGTCCCGGGGCATGTCGGTGCGCAGCTGCTGATTGCAGGTCCCACCAGCTGACTGCTCCAGCCTGGCCCTGGGAGTAGCAAACTGGTGGCTCATTAACCGCAATACCTGCTCACCGACAGCAAACCCAGCGGAACAGATGCTGCGGATTTAAGAATGTTCTCCCCCATTTGAAATGAATACAAAGTTAGGCGCTTTTTTTTTTAACTATCAAACTTCTGTTGATTCTCGAAAAAAAAAAAAAGACCATGAAAATCCATGTCGATCTGCGTTACATCTCAGCTGAGACTCTTGAAGATGGGCACAGCTCTGGTTTGTAGGCACAAACACAAACACACCCAGGCGCCCCTGGCTTTAAAGCTGGGGATTTACTCTGCCAGGCTTTAGGGCGTTGAAGGCACACCATGCTTGTGCTGCCATCGTGTGACAGCTGGAGAAACTGCACTGACTCGGACCACCAAATTGAACAAGGACAAAATTTGGGCTTTTTTCTTCCTCTGCTTTCTCCCCTCCTGTCACTTTCTGTCTGCCTCCTACTCTTTTGAAACATTTTCTGCTTTGAAGTAACTTAGCAAAAGAGAAGAAAGGTGGGAGAGATGTGAATGATCCAGGTCCCTCTGTTTGCCCGTCCGTGTTTACAGAGCTTAGCATACGTTTCCACTGTTAATCCTCACAAAAGCTCTCCCTGGTTCAAACTATTATTGACAAACAGACCTCAAAAGAGGCTCACCAGGAATCCAGCATTCTTGATCCCTCCATTAGGTCAATTCAAAGTCAAAACTGAGTTCCATATAACTCGCAGAGTGCATTTAAAGGCACAAGACTACTTAGAATTTGACTCATTGCTTTAAGTTAAAAACATCAGTATTTTTAGAAACTTAAGATCTTACTACTATACCTACAGGGTCTGATCTGTTGTCTGCAATCAGTAATTTGTAAATTAAGAATTTTCATTCTAGAGATATTAGCCTTTTATAGATAATAGAGTGACAAACACTGTCTCGTGGTCACATACTTTCTTATACCACTTCCCTTCCGTTCAGAAAGTTGAAAATTATTACTTCTGGGTATAAATATAACCAAGGCTGGAAATCTTCTATCATCTTTAACTGAGGATTGATTTCCTGCATTGTATAGAAAGGCCTCCTAAGGGGCTGGAGAAACAGCTCATTCTAGCTGTCCTAGCACCCTACATTCCAGCATTCTAGTACTATGACTACTACTCTGGTTATGGGTACATGCAGAGCACAGCTTTGTGCACAGGTGCTGAGGGTCAAAGTCAAGTCCTTACATTTGGGAAGCAAGCATCTTAGTGCCTAAGCTATCAACCAGCCCACTATAGTCTTTTTACTAAACATTCTTAGTCATTCTTGATCATGAGCATTGGCCCTATATAAACATGCAGTTTAGGAATGTTCATAACAAGCATGCATTACTTTCATTAATGAAAAAAATTCAGATCTCTATCTTTGGTAGAGCCCACATTATTTCTCTTGATCTATGGGGGAAGAGTCACTCACCCCCCAACTCTGATCCTGGCCTGAGATAGTGTGTGCTTTACCTACCGGGAGGAATCTCCTTGGCTTTGACTGAGGGTCTCAAGCAACATAAGCATAGCTGCCAAAAGTCCACCCCTGTTGTCAACAAACGGTTGCTCTCAGTTAAATGAGGACGTTGAGAATGGAGAGAAACCCTAAAGGTATTGACCACATCCCTTAATTCCAGAATCATCCAAACATATTTACTGATTGCTCTTTGTATACCAAGGCTTGGGATGAGATAAAACAAAGTAGATTTACCTTATGGTTTCAAAGAGCTTGTGACCTAGAATGGATACATGGTAGGGAGAGGGCACACAAAATAAGTGACCTAGTAGGAGAAAGAACTAGCGGCATAGCTACGGTACTGTAGTGGCCTTCATTGAAGAACAGTGGAATCTGCTTAGGTAGCTCAAGCATGTCATTAAGAGCAGTGGGTGCTGGTGAGGGTCTCATCCGTCTCAGTGGGACAGAGTTGTGTGCTAGCTCTTTCATGTGTGCTGTGAATGCTCCCAAGCTTACAAGCTGGACCTCATCCCCCCAAACAACAATTTCGTTAGAAGCCATGGAGATGGTGGAGACACGGATTGGAGAGACGTGTGGAAGGATAGAGAGAGGAAGTTGCTTATAGACACCCTATTCTTCTTTCCTGTCCTCAAGCTATGACACTGGTAAACAATCGAGGCAGGATTTCCCAAGAACAAGGTGCTCCCTGTCCCAGGAAACACGAGCTCACACCCTAAATAAAGACTCAGCTTCATGCGGTGCCGCCTTCTCCCGCCTTCTTCCTGTCACAGGAGTGCAGTTTGTTTGAAAGCTGACCTGCACTGGAGGCTTCAAGGAAGGGGAAGACACTGCCAAAGATCCTGTTGTGTTTCAGCTGGAGCTGATATTTTCCCACCAATGAAGTCATGAAGATCACAATCTGAGGCAAGATGATATTTTTTGTGGTATTCACTGTACTTGAAATTAGGAAAGTAAGTATAAGGGATTATGGGGGCTGCAACCACTAGGGTATGTATGCAGGTTTAACTGTAGAAGGAAACAAGGCACAGAGAGTTGGCATAGTTCCACTGAGTTTACACAGTACGCTGACCCTGCACAGATGCACCAAAAGCCGCTTCTTAGGAATTCCTCACTGCCCCGCCATTTTTCAGGAGCCTAGGGGATTCCTTTGAATGAAGGAATTGCTCTTTTTCCGAACATCAAGGTCAGGACCATTGACAGTATTCTTTTGAATCTGAAAATTTACAAATATGAATTTTTATTCCAGAGGGTGAATGCTTCTAAAACAAACAAACATACACAAATATGCAAAAATATCCAAAAAATATGCAAAGTTCTCAAATTCAGCAGAGTCTCAAACAGGGAAATCTGGCTAGGTGAGGAAGGTCTCCAAGAAGATAATTTTCCTTCAATGTCTGTACCTCTGATTACCTTTCTTTCTACAGAGTCACAGACGTCATTTAATTGGCGACTTTGGGACACAGCATGGGGCTTACAAAGCCAGATTCTCTCTGCGTTTCTTTATGAAGGTCATGACTGTTAGCAAAGGGCAATTGTTTCTCTGGCTAAATAGAAAATACTTCTGCCCCACAAGGAAAATAAAACTATCATTTCTATTCTGGCTGAGCAGAACAACCAATTAATTCTGGGGACTTATTTTAGAGAGCCAATTGTTGTCTTGACCCCAACACCTGCTTAGGCATTGCTACTAGTAAGGTGGCCTTCTATTTCCAACTGTTAACTCCCTTGTAACTCTAGTAAAGAAGGGAGTGTCCTGTAGCCATGCTCTTAAACACCTTCCATCACATAATGTCAGTATACATGAGCAAGAATATAACAGCTTCCTCACATTCTCTGAATGATTACAAGTTAAACATAGATGCATTACTTTATCATAGTCAAAAGACTCAAATCAACTCAACTGTCCCCTCAATACTTGGCCCTTTGGGTAAGTGCAGGATAGAATATAAGACTGGAGAGAGCTTAGTTTGGGCTTCAAGGCTACCATTTGATGGAGAATAGTCCAAGAGTGTGATTTGCCTCTAAGATTTGTTCCAATGTCATGGTGCTGAGAAATGGTGGGAAGAGGGTATCACTGGGAGGTACTTAGGTCATGACATCACCCTCTTCAATAATTGCTACTTAGAGGAATCCTATAAGAATGAGATGGATATTTGGGGACAGGGTTAGTTACCAGGAAAGTGGGTGTTATGAAACTGGCCCACTTTGTGTGTTTGCCTGCTTCTACACTTACTGGATACACACTCTAACCATGTGCTGTCATCCATCATGTTCCGGTGCAGCAGGAAACACTGGAAAGGTATGGCCACTTGACATCGTGTTTTTAGTCTCCAAAATAAACAAAAACAATACACTTTCCTTATAAAGTAAATGTTAAAGCATTTTATCATAGCAGCCCAAAGTTGACAAAGACTCAAACAAACCTTTAAACATCCAAGAGAATTCCATCTGTTCTTTTCCTGCTCACATGGATATTCTTTCTTCTGTGAGTTTCAGAGCCGGAGTTGGGAGTTCTATCAAGGTCATCTAGAGCAAGCTACTTTAAGGAATTCAAATTCGGCTATAATAGTCTCAAGAGACACTTGTCCAGACTCAGTTCCCTCACAGGCTAAGAACTAGAGTCTAGTCTAAGAAATAAAGCTGCCCATTCCAATATGAAACAAGTCCATGTTAGAGAAGGCATAGTTATTATTATTGTTGTTCATTTGTTTTGTTTGTTGAAGAATTTCATTTCCTCAGTTATAGAGCAATGCTCCAAATCATCTTTTCTAAGACATAGATTTATTTCGATTTTATCTGTGACCATGGGGCAATCTGATCAACTGAGGGTATCCTATTACCATGCTTGGCCAGGAAAAGGGATATGGCATCCTCCTGCACTTGCGAGTTTGCTGTTCCCAGCAGTGTAGTAAAAACTACAAGCTTTGCACATTTCATTCATCAGATTCTTTAAGTGCCTCTGCAATGGAGAATTGAAGCTTCAATGTCCCCAAAATAAACCTTTCCACTGAGATTTTTTGAGAACCACCAAGACACTAGTATTAACATATAGAAAGGCATCAAAAAAAAAAAAAACCCTCCTAAAGGCAACAGTGAAATGCTTAAACAATATTCCACAGTGACAGTCTCATGGAGAGAGTAAAACTGATGGTGTCATAGAGCAAAATTGCTCAACTAGATGATCTAATTCATAAGCAAAGAGCTACTTAGGACACACAATATGCACTGGTGATTTATAATGTGCCTAGGACTCTGGTAAGTCCTTCCCATATTTTATTCTGCTTAATCTACATAAAAACCTAATGAGGTAGTTAGTATAAGCCCGCTCTCCTTTATTCAAAACTTTTGGGGCCAGGTGAATTTTGCAATGTACAACTGTTTTCATTATTTAAGACTGGTAATATAGTGTACATATTGTATGTTGTTTAAACACATCTGCAAGTCCTGTGACAACATACTGGAATAAAATGCCTTAATATGTTGCAGCAGGGATCCATGTATATTCCTAGAGCAGAATAAAGAAAGACTATTCTAAGTCTGCCACCTCATACTTGTTTGGGTCAGATGTCTCCTTCTAAATGAGTTTGCAATGGACCTGTGAACGTGCTTTCTGTTTCCAGACTTGGGGCCATTTTAAGGTGTCTAACTCAGTGGTTCTGGAGTTGTGACACTGTTTTGCTTAATAAAGAGAGACTTCAACAGTAGCTTGCTTTTGTGACAGTAGAGCTGTGATAGTCAGGGCCTTACCATTATGTTCAACACCTCAGTGAAATGCCACTGTCATGTACTTATAGATACTGCTAGCCCCGTGTTCTCTTCTCCACACTCAGGATGGGCCACGCACTCAGGATGTGGTCACTGTCTCCATTCTTCTTGCCCAGATGGATGTTCTCCTTTGGCCACTGACGGGTTCTGCTTTACCCTCCAGAGCCACCATTTAGATCAATAAAATGGTGCAATGGTAGAGTCCTCTCTCCTAGAACACAGTGGTGCAGTGAGGACGGTAGCAGCTACTTGTCCATTTCATCCAAGAATACAGCGTATGATGTCCTAAGCATAGGGCAGAGCCTCTCTATTTGCAATGCTTACTGTTATAGAGAAAAAATATAGAAAATAGATTTGCCAAGGCTTTCAGGTCCAGCGCTGAGAAAACTCCATCCAAGTTCACAAATTATCATACAAACTCTCTGAGGAAAAATAAACACAAATATCAAAGGGACCCAATGCAATAAAAACAGGTTCTGCCTCTAACTCACCTGCTTTGAATCTCACTGTGCTACTTTCTAATTATGTTACTGTAAGCAAATCACTTATCTTTCTATGCATCAGTGGCTCCATCTAACAACTGAGAACAGTAAAATAGAATATCGCTGAAGATTGATATGACAAACGATTCAATAATTATTAGCACCGGAGCTGATATTTCAGGCATAGCAAGGCAGCCATATACGTGAATATAGTCTTATTATGAGCATTGTGCTCATAATAAGGAAAAGCGGCTAATTCAAACTTAGGCACTGGGTCTCGCAGCCTCCGACATACTTAACTGAGCACCAGGCCATCTTGTTTCACAATGTTCAAGATATGTGTGTGTTGCCTACAAATCCATGTACCTGCAAAATTTCAGGCCTTCCCCAAAGCCACTTCAAAGAGCTACATTGTGTGTCTTCTTATACAGAATGAGTAACTTGGTACAAGATGAAAGGAATATGCTCATTGGTTAACTATGATGGATTACATCTGTTCCAACATTGTCATTACTAGACTTAACTTACAGAAGTAATCTGTGCAGTGTTCTCCAGTGAAGCAAGGTTGGCTCAGCTCAACCAGTCTTCAAAGAAATCACACCCTGTTATAAATGAAAACACATGAACATGGATACTAGAATACAGTCCAAGGCATATGTGGGTGCAGAAACACAGTATAGTTGTATGTATATGTGTGTGTTTTCTATAATGCCATACTTGTATGTATATATATATTCATATCTGTATCTAAGCAGTAGTCTTCAGAAAGAAGGGTGATATTGTCCTGGAATATGGTCAACAAACCATGATCTATAGGAAAGCTCTACCCAGTACCCTGCTGTGTGATCTGTGAGCTGACGATCATTAGATTTCTTTTTAATCATCTTCACTTCCCACAAATAGCTAAGTATGTAGTAATATTCTTTATCTTATCATTCTCTGTTCATTGGCCCCTGCTCTGGAAGGCTCTAAGATCACACAGGAGTCAGATATGACTGGGTCTGAATTTCTAACCAATCAAGTTGCTAGCAGTGAGGCTTTGGGTGGATTACAAATGTGCTTGAATCTTTGATGCTCATCCGTGGATGGGAAGAACAGCATCTGAAGGTGTAGGCTCGATGTCAGCACTGGATGGGTGTTATGCTTGGTACTGTCTGCTGTACCCCAGCATCTGACTGCTTTGTAGACAGGGTGATTTCTGTTTGTATTCTACAATAGATTCTCTAGTGGGAGGGTCATAGTTGGCTCTTTTCTCTATTCACAAAATCTCTTTTCTCTATATACAAAATCAGTGCTTGATAATGAATGGATGATTTGAGTGAACCACAGATTCTCACAGAGCAATCCCCATTTTTATAAACTGGTGTCCCCTAAAGCAGTTCCCAGAATACATTGGGAGCAAACTCCATACTTGGTAGATACCAATCCTTCTTCATACGTCTACGGACACCCTCACCCTGCCAGCCTGGAAAATGTTCTCTAGAGAGTTATAGAGAAGAGGCCAATGCCTAGTTCCTCATTTGTGAGCATGAACTCTATACCACAGAGCATTTTTAGAAAGCAAATATGATATTCTACATGAAAAAAATCTAATTCATAGCTCAACAAAGAGATAACTGTTAAAAGAATTGAAACCATTATTATTATTATTATTATTATTATTATTATTATTATTATCTAACACATTGGTAACCTGTATTTGTTGACTAACAGATGATTCTTATGTTGTAGTTTAAATATTTACTTCATGTTCGTTTTGTTCTCTTGTTGGCAATACTACATTTCCTGTCATAGTGTCAGGATGGTTAACAATTTGAGACACGGTGTGATTTTTCAGCAAGAGATGATGATTCTTGAAAAGTTGTGAAGTGGGTGAGAAAAATCTGCTTCTCAGGCCTTTTTATTTTGAATTGCTAATCAATTGCCTCTAAGGTGACCTCTTCCTCTTCCTCTTCCTGAGCAGACTTCACCCAGGGCCAAAGAATTCCCCTGGATGCCTGATCTGGACTATCGAGATTGCAGATGAGATAAATATAAGTGAATTCACTGAGGGAATAATTCTGTGACTTGAGAAAGTCCCCAATTTAATCACATTCTCACTTAATAGAGGAAAAAATGGGTGTGAAAGGCACAACCATGGATCTGGCACCAAGAGAAAGTTGTGCAGGAATAATGATGGAGAAGAAGCTATCAAACTGTAAAATACCAGTAGACCGTGTTGAGTTGAAATTCCAGGAGGAACCCAATCTTCGGAAAACCCAGATTTTAGCTCTATGAGGACCACTTCTAATTTCTGATATCCAAACCCTATATTTTATTAACATATAAATATGTTAATTAAAATATACATATTTTTATTTGTATATTATATATACAAATATATAATATACATATGTATATATAATATGTATAATGTATATATAATATATAATATTTACTTTGTATCCCGGCCATAGCCCCCTCTGGCATTCTTTCCCTATCTCCCCATCCTTCCCTCACCTTCTCACTGCTCCTTTCTAAGTCCACGGATAGGGGAGGACCCTCCTCTCCTTCCATCTAACTCTAGTTTATCAGGTCTCTTCAGGACTGGCTGCAATGTCCTCTTCTGTGGCCTAGCAAGGCTGCTGCTCCCTCGGGGGTGGGGGGTGGGGGGAGGTCAAAGAACCAGCCATTGAGTTCATGTCAGAAACAGTCCCTGTTCCCCTTACTAGGGTACCCACTTGGATACTGAGCTACCATTTGCTACATTCAAGCAGAGGTTCTAGGTTATATCCATACATGGCCCTTGGTTGGAGAAACAGTCTCATAAAAGACCCCTGTGCCCTGATATATTTGGTCCTTGCTGAGCTCCTGTCCTCTTCAGGTCATACTAACTCCCCCCTCTTTCATATGATTCCCTGCACTCTGCCAAAGGGTTGGTTAAGTGTATTAATATTTGCTTTGATACCCTGCTAGGTAGAGTATATTAAGACTGCTTGAAGCCACTGCACTTGTGGTAATTTGTTACAACAACAATGAGGTCATTCAGCCAAAAAGACTTTACCCAATTGGAAAGGAAATCTATGGAGGACACCTTCAGGACACCTGACTCCAAATCAGCTCTGAACATAAGTAGATATTCCAAAGGGCTGCAAGAGTGTGATGATGTCACCCATGGGAGGAAGTCCCTGTGCATCCGTGAAGACACATCTTTCTTTTCTCAAGACTCCCAGTGTAGAATTCTGTGCAAACAAACTCAGTATCAATTATGCCATGAAATAGCACATAAGTTTACACAAAGTCTTCATTTAAAAAAGCAAAGTAACAACTGTCCTTCCTTCAGTCCTTCTTTCCTTTCCTTTCCTTTCTTTTATATTTATAATAACAATAAAAACTTGAGTGTTCTAGAAAATGCAAAGTCAACAGGAAGTAGAGAACTTACAGAGGTAGGAATATGGAAAGTGAAGATATTTTATTTAAAATGTTCTAGGCATCTGGTGACATTGACACAGATCATGAAAAGGAGAATAGACCAAAGCATTTCATTATAGACTTCAGTGTCTGTGGTCATCACCTGCCCCCTGTGCCATTGTTTAGAAAAGATGCTTTTGTCCAAGATCTGTTTCTGTATTGCAGTGTCAGTGTGAGAAAGAGTCATCAAGTTACACAGGCATGCATCAGACAACTTCACACCTGAAAAGAACATTAGAGATCATTTTAATGAGGCTTTGCCATTCTTCATGTGTTTAATTATATGTGAAGGTCCATTTCCTCGAATATCTGGCTCCAGGATCCACTCCCATTTGATGGCATAACTGTACTTGCTTTGCCTGTGGTAGCAAAATCACTCCATTTGAGTCTTTGTGTTAAGCCAGCTCACAGCCCATGAAAGGCACTTAAACCCTTGTCTCTAAGAAAGGCCTTCCACATAAACTGGAAGTGTGTTGAAAATGTATAATCTTAGTGCTATGGAGGTAGGTAATTTAGTCAATAAAGGGCAAGTATGAGGACCTAAGTTCTGTTCCCAGTACTGAGGAGGCAAAGATGGGTTGATTCCAGGGGCTCACTGGCCAACTAGCTTAGTCTAATCAGTGAGCTCCAGGCCAGGGAGAGAGCTTGTTCTTAAAAAGAGGATAAGATGGAATGTGCCTGAGAACAACAAAGATTTCCTCTGGTTTCTTCACACACACACACACACACACACACACACACACACACACACACACAGGCTAGTAAATACAAACAGATGTGCACACAGCACACCAGTCAACTTGTACATATGAAGAGATGTGCAGGCACACTTGCATGTGCATGGGTGTGCATGTGCACATACACAAAGCTTAAACAAAAACATTAATTATAGAATCTTAGGAAGGCCCCTGAAATATGCAGTGAGACCAATAATAAAATTCTTCAGACAGTTCATATTCACAGCTGAGTCTGAGTAACACTGTCAATAGATCATATTGTATAAATGGTGACGAGTGGCATTGCATAAGCATGCCAGTTCAAGAATGGCCATCAAGTTTCACCAATCATCACAAAGGTGTTCAGCTTCATACAGATCTATGGCTCTGTGGGATAGTCCTTTGTGATCTAAATGTCTTCTCAGGAGACAGCATCCATTTGAGTATTCAGGAAAGGAGGGTTTATCCTTTTATATATAATTAAAATACCCAATGACTATGACTCTTTTGTTAACTTCTGCTTACTTTGCTACGGCTTTGGTTTCGTGAAACCAGAACCTTCTATTTACATGGGGTTTATGTAAGGCTCGTTCTTCTTGTGACACACACAAAAAAAGCAGACACTCAGATGCTGTATTCAATTCTATCTCACTTGTCAGTAGCTGTGTGACTCAATGTACAGCAGCTGACTGCTTTGAGCATAAACTTCCTCAAGGGCAAGTGGTTATGGCAATAATAACAAATATATGGGAGTTTTAAGAGATAAATTGTATAAGAAATCTGTTACATAGCAAATGTTCAGTGGGGTATGATTCAGAAAAGTAAGTAGAACATCCAATAAATAGTTGGGGTATCAACAGTGTGTGTAGATCCTGGGACGCAACCGAAACAGAAACAAATACATTGTCTGAATCAGTAGAACTGCCCGCTGGAAAGGCTTGAGACAAAGTGGGATGCTCACTAAAGACTGAATGCTTGTTCCGTGTCACATTCTGTTCAAGGGTTTCCCATAGGACAGCTGATGCCATCACCTCCCCTGTCATTAAGAAACTAGATGTTATTGCTATTCTCATTTCACAGATGAGAACATCGAAGCATAAACAGAGGGAAAATAACCTGGCCAAGCACCATAAAGCTGGATACCCTGGCCTTGACCTCACCCAAATGATTCCAGAGCTACTTACCAAAACCTATATGTGTCTGATTCATCAGAACAAGACATGCTTAAGAGAGAAGAGATATGGAACAGTATGGACCAGGAGACCCCTTCTGTATCTGAGGAGGCAGGGAGAAGAAAGCACTCGGGTAAGGGAGCAGGTCCAGTAAGGTTCTGGTAGAGTGAAGACCTGGGTTGGGTTAAAAACTTTATGGACGTGTTGTTATTATATTATAGAATACAATCTAGTTCCTGAAAAGGGCAATGGCTCAAACATCAGGGGTTGAACCCTTGGAATCAACCCAACAAAAAGACTCAGAAATAAGTTTCCCTGACTGTGTACATTCCCCCTCTTAGTCCTGAACAGAGCAAGTATCTCTTACTTTTAAAGGTACAGATGAAGACAGGTGAGTGGAGAAGCGAGGGTTTCTTTGTTGTACATGGACTGACTGTGTCTGCAAAGACACAAATCAGCTTGACAAACCTGTGTTGTCTGCAAAACAAGAACAGTAATGCTTCTTGGTAGAGAACTCAAGACTAAACAAAGCCACACATGGAAGGTTACAGGAAAACCCAAGTTTCTTTTCCCTTACCATCCAGCATCCAAGGTTCCAAACTGCAGAAGAGAACAGAAAGCCAGGCACAACTCCCAGCTCCCAGACCTCTCACATGGTTTCCTCTCCATCTTTGAAACAATGTTTGATTTTACCAGGTCTTAGCTGGTACTTAGTTACTATATTCACCACAGAACACACAGGAGCATTTTCAAGCCTTGCTTGGCATCCTTAGGGGAAACAATGCATCAATTTAGAAGAATAGATCCAAATGCCTCATAAACAAATAAAATGAAATTGAGCTGTCCAATTACAATACTGACAGCAATGAGAATTTTGTTTTTCTTCAATTTCTTTATTTCATTGGTGGAAGAACTCACCAACAAAATAGGCACAGTCCCCACCAAACACAAGAGAAACTGCAATTCATAAAGATGTTCTATCTTGGGGATACCTAGAGCTTTGGAAGTAGAAATCAAGTTCAGGAGATTCCCATTAGCCCCCTGATCTTCTAAGGACAGTCAGTGATTTTTAAAGCTGAAATAAAGATGACTCAGGATCACCTGAAGAATGAGAACTTGAATTTGGGACTCCTGGAGCTGGGGAAGGGCAGCATCATGCAGTAGCAATGGCACTGGCCAGCTAAAGAGAATTGCTGCTCCGAACAAAGAACTCACATGTCAAATTGAAACAGAAAGCTGATGATTCTAATTTCCCTTCCCTAGAGGAGCAAAATGGAGTTAAAACTGTCATAAAGCAACAGAGCCTCCGTTCAAGAAATTTAAGAATATGTTTTCTAATAGATGCAGTAATCCTCATGCTGTTACTTCACACTGGCCCCTTTCAGGAAAGCCCAGCAAATTTGCCCAGATTTGCATGTAATTTTCATATTGGACACTCAACCCCAAATTCATGCCAATGGATGATCACAGGCCTGTTTCCTTTCCCGTTCATGGTTGTTAAGCAAGAATGCCCAAGGTCTTGGCATGCAAAACTATCACTCAAGAGGGGAAGGCAGTTCTCTGTCATTGTTCTCTTCCAGCTGAGGTTCAGAGCACCCGGTGTGCCCTTTAGATGTCTTTCAGAGAGTTCCAAAAGATGTTCAATGCAGAGTGAGTGTGTCCTAGGCCAGCCAGCTAAGGAAGAAACTTACTGAACAACCAAGGACATTTGAGTCTTGACTGTTATGTGGCAAATAGTGATTTAGTGCTGACTTGGATAAGTGTGATATTGCAGCAGCATTGTTGTAGGGGAATTGCATTATTTTCTAGAGCTGCTTTTTGAAATAGCTGGGAATAAAATGTCGCAATGGCTGAAATTTTCATAAAATATATGAATATCAAGCCAAAAAGTGACAAAAAGGATAAGTTGCATGCAGCCAAATGTTTATAAGGTTGAAACTGATCCATGAAGTCAATGTCTATTATAATATTCTTCTATTTCTTCTTATGTGAAAATGTGTACAGTAGAATTTGTTGAATGTTTAGAGTTTTTCTATTATGATCAAAAGGGAGCTATGGAAAATGACTTCTTATCTGTGTAATCACCTAGAATCTGCCTCTTTAGATGGGTTATGGAATGTGGGAAGCAAGAGCTTTATCCCTCTTATGAGAAGAGTACAAAAGGCCAAACTAGCAAGAAAGGTAAGGAGCCAGGCCTGCTTGTACAGGCTTGTAATCCCAGCTACTGAGAGGTTGAGATAATAGGATCACAAATTCAAGGCCAGCATAGGTGACTTCCAAACTAGCCTGGGTGATATAATTAGATTACTGTGTCAGGAAAAACAACAACAACAACAAAAAAGCCCACTAGCTGAGGTGACACGATCTATTCAAGATCAAGCTAAGTCAACACTCCAAGCCTACGCCCCTGTTTGAGGCGATATCACCTACTGATGGCTGCTGGAGGTGGCAGACTCTTTTTTTTCTGAATGTGGCACTTTTTGGTTGCCCATGCTTCAGTAGATAGCACCAGATTCCCTCACATACAAGCAACACTAGCTGGAATTAGGAGTTATGAAGATGAAGAAGAAGGGCAAGAGTAGGAAGAGTGGGGGAGGAGGAAGATAAAGAGGAAGAAACGAACTTGAGAGGGGAATGTGTTGGAGGAGGGCCAGGAGAAGATGAATGGCGTAGTGTAAATATACATATATATACATATATAGTATATTTATGTGCATATATATGTATATATACACATATATGTGTGTATATAGTGCATTGTGGTCAAATTCATGCTCCCCCTGCCCCATCCATCTTCTGAAAGAAAAAGGAAAGGCTATCCACTGAAGCATGGGCAGCCTACAAGTACCACATTTAGAAAAAAAATGAGTCCACCACCTCCAGCAGCCATCAACTGCCAATATCTCTTCAAATAGGGTAGATAATTGTCATTTTTACATATATATGTATATATGCACATATGTGTATATATGTATATATTTTACATATATATGTAGTGTTATATACATATATATACACATAATAAAGAAGTAAATCAGAAATAAAATTATAGGGGCTAGAGAGCTGGCTCAGTGGTTAAGAAAACTGGTTGTTCTTCCATGTGGTAGCTCACAACTCTCTGTAACTCCAGTCCCAGGAGATATGGCATACTCACAGAAACGTACATACAGATAAGACAATAGTGCACATAAAATAAAAATAAATAAATTCTAAAACAAAATTATAAGCAAACACAGTGAGGGCTGGGGATACGGCTTAGTGTTAGAGTTCTTGATAAAGAGACATGAAGCTACAATTTCAGTTTCTAGAACAGAAAAATTAAAATAAATACGCAAATAGATGTACAAAATGTAAGGAGTGGCAGCCAGTTGTCTTGTGTGGTAAGTCCTAGCCACCCTACAATTCTTACCTCCATCATTCTTCTCACCATTAAGAGTTTGATGGGCATAGTTATGAAAATGAAGTTGTGTCCCTGAACCAAACTCAATGCCAAAAGTATGTAGGGGAAAAGGCGACGAAAGTGGAGTCACAGGATGAGAGGCAGTGGGAGGCTGGAGGAAAAGAAACAGGCTTTCTGAATTTCTAGAAAGCTGCAAGCAGAAAGAGCCCTGATGCTCATTCTTCTTCCAGAGTGGGCTGATGTAGCCTTCCTAATAGTGACTTCAGCCTGTCATTCCAAGGAGTTTGAACTTTGCTACTCTCCCTAAAACCCAAGTGTGTCCATATCTAAAATCAGTCCTCCTCTCATGGTTGTGATGTCGTGCAGTCCTACCTCTGTAACAGGTCTTCTTCATACTAAATTTTGCAGAGTCTGATGTGTACAGGAAATGCTACCTTCAGCTTCTGACCCTGATGAAGGTTCAAGGCCCAGAAGAAGAGTATGTGCTGTACCTGACCATGTCTGCCTCTCTCTGCTGTTTGTTCTTGTACTCAACATGCAGGCGTCATCTGGAATGTGAGCTTGAAGAGTTATCCTGACAAATGAGGATGTTTTGCAGACCATCCCACTAGTTATTGACTCTGTAGATCACATATTATTTAGCTTTCTTTCTTTCTTCCTTTCTTTTCTTTCTTTTTTTCATTTTTTAAAATAAAGATCATGCTATATGCGACTGACTTTATTTTCATTCAAATAGGTTTGGGGCTTCTTTTTTAATTTTTAATTTTTATATTAATTACAGTTTATTCACTTTGTATTCTACCTATACCCCCTCCATTATTCCCTCCCAATCCTACCCTCCCTCTCTCAACTACTCCCGTGCCCCTCTCCAAGTCCACTGTTAGGGAGGTCCTCCTTCCCCTCCATCCGACCCTAGCCTATCAGGTCTCATCAAGACTGGCTGCATTGTCTTCCTCTGTGGCCTGGTAAGGCTGCTCCCCCATCAGGGGGAGGTGATCAAAGAGCCAACCACTGAGTTCTTGTCAGAGACAGTCCCTTTTCCCCTTACAAGGAAACCCACTTGGACACTGAACTGCCATGGGCTACTTCTGTGCAGGGGTTCCAGGTTATCTCTATGCATGGTCCTTGGTTAGAGTATCATTCTCATAAAAGACCCCTGGGCCCAGATTTCTTGTTTTTGTTGCTCTCCTTGTAGAGCTCCTGTCCCTTCCAAGCCTTTCTTAGCTCCCTGTTCTTTCATTAGATTCTCTGCACTCTGCCCAAAGTTTGGCTTTGAGTCTCAACATCTGCTTTGATACCCTGATGGGCAGAGTCTTTCAGAGGCCCTCTGTGGTAGGCTCCTGTCCTGTTCTCTTCTGATGTCCATCTCATTTTCCTTTCTGAGTGAGGATTGATCCTCTTACCCAGGGTCCTCCTTCTTGTTTAGCTTCTTCAGATGTACAGATTTTATTATGTTTATCTTATATTAAATGTCTAATATCCACTTATGAGTATATACCATATGTGTCTTTCTGCTTCTGGGATACCTTAATCACAATGATCTTTTCTAGATCCCATCATTTGCCCATGAATTTCATGATTTCCTTGTTTTTTATTGCTGAGTATTATTCCATTGTGTAAATGTACCACAATATCTGTATCCATTCCTCCATTGAGGGACATCTGGGTTGGTTCCAGTTTCTGGCTATTATTAATAAGGCTGCTACAAACATGGTTGAGCAAATGTCCTTGTTGTATACTTGAGCATCTTTTGGATATATGCTTAGGAGTGGTATAGCTGGATCTTGAGAAAGTGCTATTCCCAGTTGTCTGAGAAAGTGCCAGATTGATTTCCAAAGTAATTGTACAAGTTTACATTCCCACCAGCAATGGAGGAGGCTTCCCCTTTCTCCACATCCTCTCCAGCATGTATTGTCACTTGAGTTTTTAATCTTCACCATTCTGATGGGCATAAGGTGAGACCTCAGGGTCATTTTGATTTGCATTTTGGTTTGGGGCTTCTTTTCATATTTAGTTTTATTAATTTCAGTCACATCTGTACCCATTTTTACTCCGTTTTATTTTTTCTTTTCTTTCTTTCTTTTTTTTTTTTGGTCTTTTAAATGTTCAGTTGATACCACTTACAATATTACCTACATTTTGGTTGTTTATTGTTCTGGTTTGTAAGATTGTTGTTCATTCTTTCTCTTCCTTTCTAGTTTTTCTCTGTTCATAAAATGATTTTTTTTCCTATGGCTCCTTTGTTTATCTACATTTCTTATAAATGCATTTTTTTCCTGCACTTTTCTATATCAAACTATCTTTCTTCTTCTCTTCTGTATAGTATTAAGTATTTTAAATTAATTACTCATTTGCACTTATCTTAGTTTGTCAATCAAGAGAACATGATAAAATTAACCATGTGAACCCTAGCAGAAACGAGGCATACTGCCACTTCTTTTAACAGCCTATATGCTTAAATGATGATTAAATGTAAAGAAATATAGGTGTTATAAGAACTGTGATGCTAAGAAGGGAAAGACACCAGGGCACTGCATTCTTGGTGAGCTTGTAGATTGTATCAAAGGACACACATATTCTTTCAGTATAAATTATCCTTACTAGCCATAATCCCAGAAAAAAAAAACACAAGCCTCTAATATTTAAGCAGCAAAATAGACAGTATGTTACATCAAACACAGTATTAAATACGGCAGTTTTGTGAAAATGTACGTCACTGTGATTTTACCCTATAATCCCTAAGACTAGATAGAGGTAGAGTTTTATTCTGATAGCCATACACCTCAGTACACACATATAAGGGCTTGTGTCTGCAATGACAGAAGGGTTGTCAAACTCTTGACAGTGAATGCTGAAGCTCATTTGAGTTTCAGTGCAAGGAATTCAGCCTTGGGGTCTGAAGAAAGTCAGTAATCAAGAAAGCTAGGAAAATATCTTGTATCAAGTGGCATGGTAGTGATCCCAACAAATCGAATAACTCATTCTTTAAAAGCAAGTAGTGATCATTCCAACTTGACTAGACTCTAGATAGCCTTCACAAATGCCACAGAAACTATGTGTGCCATAGTGGAAACAGGAGGGATATTTCCTCTGGAAAAAACAAATTCTTCTTCATGCTGCTGGCCGAGAGAGTTGTTTCTGCTCCTTCTCTTACAAATGTGACTGTGACTGCAGAAGATTGGCTGGGCCATACTCCTCAGAGAAGGAAACAGGGAAGGGGTGTTTCTCAGTGCTGTGACCATACAGAGCAAGTCAGGAATGCTTTGAAAACTGGTTTTAACAGAGGATGGGGAACATGCTAGGCCTTTCTCCCTATGTGTCGGGAATGCAGAATCTCTTATACTATGGGTAAAGAGTCCTAAATGATAACTAATGCAGGCATTTCTACCAGGGATGCCCACTCCTACCATCCTTCAACCTCACTATATTAAAAAAAAAACACAAAACTTTGTCTTTTACCTTCATTGCTGCCATGACATGTTATAAAATGGATTTTCCGGTTCCTACAAATCACGATAATAGAAGAAAGAAAGAAGTTAAGAAAGTGTCTGCTCCTGTTGTGCATATGCTGGCTACCTTTCTCTTGAGTCATTTGTCTGAACTAGGTGACATCATCACTCCTTGTTTTAAAGGAGACAAGAAGATGGTCCTTTGCACAGGAGAAAAAGTGTTCATGATGGAATGCAGCTAAGTGTGACTGATTCTGGGGATGGAAGACATTGTAAAGCTGCTGCCATTGGGCCATCGTGTTGCTAGGAACCAATGTAGAACACAACATCACCTCAAGAAGTATTACTGTGTAAGTCACTAGGATAAGAATTTAGGTGGCTAATGATGTTCATCTTCAAGCATGACTTCAAATCACCCCACTTTACAAACAAGATTGCCTCATGTTACACAGTTAATACCAGGAGAAACTTGAGGGCCAGCTCAGGAAGACTGACTTTTTAAAGTCTGTCTTTAGCTCTGTGAAAGATGCTCTGCTTTCCTTTGTTCTCTCTCCTCAGGTGAGCTCCACCTAGGTGTGACTGAAAGCACTTTATGCAAAAGAGTTGACCTTCACTGGCTATGATTTGCATGCACTACCTCCATTCCTTTCTGTTCTTCCCCACTTCCCTTTGGCATAGACTAAAGCTCAGGCTGGAACTCATTATGTAGCCCATGATGGCCTTAAAGTCTCAATAATCCCCCTGCCTTGGCCTCCTAAGTACTACGACTACAGGCATGAGCCATTATAGCTCATGTTGTGTTTCTCATACCAGGTTATTTGATATTTTCAGTGAAGTAAATATCATCCTTGGGAGCTGATCCTAAGAAAGAGGATGGGAAGTTAGAGCCTAGCTTCTGCCTGGACCTCAGTCTGAGAGCAAGTGATGTGACAGAGAAGGAAAAATGAAGATGAGCATTGGATGCCAGAGACTTAACACTGCTGTATAAGCCTTCCCTCTCTAAGCATTGGGCTTACTTCTCACAAAGCAAAGCTAATAGCTATGTCTAGGAGTTATGGTATAGTGGAATAGCCTTGAATCTCAGAGTCCATCAGAGCTTATAGGTAAACCTCAGTCCTTCCATGTACAGGTCTTAGTTGCTAATCCTTTTAGCCTCTGAGTCTGCAAAGAGCTGTGAGAACAAAGGAAAGAGCAAATGTGAGAGCCCACATATAAACAACTGTCTAGACCTGTTTGGAAACCACCAGCATTTCTCAGCCAGCAAAGGGTTAAGGAAGGCAGCTTGAATGCTGCCATGAAGTTGGGGTATCTTATTTCTGAACAGAAGATCTATTATTTCAGCTTGCCTCTGACTGCCCAGCTCCTTGCTGAATCCTGTGGCTGCCTTTGGGACTTGTAAGCAGATCCAAGGCTCTCTTGGCAGTAATGCTCTTTGAAAAAGCATTGTGTTTTAATAAGTCACTTTTCTCTCCTCTGGCGAAGTTCACATGAATTAGACTGCAAGGCACTTTATGCAAAACGGCTGACCTTCACTGGCTCTGATTTGCATTGTCATCACTCCTTTATTCTTCCAAAGTGCCTTCATTTTGCATAATGTTATAATGTTATTCAGCCTTGGCAGTTAGCACTATTTCATTTCTCCAATTATAACCATTTTAGGCAAAGCTATAGATAACCTTCAGAAACCCATGACTGTGTGATCTTTCATTCACAAGGAGGAAGCAATGAAATTGGGCTTAAAAAAAGGATAAAACTGAAAAGCTCATTTGGAGTAGAAATTTAAACTCTAAGAATAGATTTTTTTCTTTGCCTTCATGGGGATTAAGAAAGTGATGTATACCTATACACTTCCATGAAAATCTATGCATCACTGGATAGTTACCATATCAAAGCTTATGATTAAAGCAGGGCCATTGTCCCAAGCAGCATAATCCAGAGCCACTGTGTATAACCGGAAAGGCCTCTCAATGTGCCATATATCTTTCAATTGTCATTATAGGTCCTACCCACTACCAGAGTGCCTTCTTCATGCTAATGATCAAGACAAGCTAGTGGGCAATAATATAGTACACACATATCTGTTATTTGTGCTGCCTTAAATAAAATTATTGTCCTTTCTTCAATTAAGGTCAGTTACAAAAGATAGAGACACAGATTCTGAGAGGGAGAAAAGGGGAAGGATAAGAGATAAGGAAATAAACTCAAATCAAATGTTAATAATCTTATGCTCTGCTAATACAATTTGGATGTGCTAAACGATAAAAGGAAACATTGACCTTTTTACAGCAAATATCAAATGCCTACTATTCAGACACTCATTTACATATAATCAACATAGATTGTACTATCTTCAATAAGGATCACATCCTGGTCAGAATATTGTGATAGGATAAAGAAGTACTAAGGGAGTTAAACCAGAAGGCTTAAAGCTATGAAGCAGGATATGATAAACTTTGATGCATGACTCTCTTATTTCTCTACTAGTTTACTCTCTTGCCTCAATTTAAACTGTTAAGAAAAAAAATACTACATTTATTTTTTGTTGGTTGGTGGAAAACTAGATCTAATCAGTTGCTAAATCATTTATTGAAAGTTGGGGTCACATTTGAATCCCTGCTCTTCTGTTCAGCCTCATGTTACATTTGCTGTCTTCGAAGCATGTGGGACCATGGATTACAGGATCTACGGACCAACATAAAGAAAGGAGCCCCTAGGTCTGATGTTGAATGTGTAGGAGACATCATCTCTTTAGCATCTATATTTTTGCTTTCCCTGTGACTACTCAATGGTATGGATACATATACACATATATAATAAATACTTCTCCAGACTTTTCTCCATTCAGTTGAATTACATGCTCCCACCATCCCCTGAGCCCCAGGAAAGATCTCAGTTCTTTCTTTTTGTAAACTCAGCATCTGCTCCACACCCCTAGCTCCAGCCCTAGTTCCCCATACTGGACTGTGCTATAACCCACGGAACTGCAAGGCTACCAACCATACCCCCTCTCCAAGCAGCCTCATCCTCATAAGCAGCGCCGAGATCCCATCCTTCACCTTACAGGCAGTCTGCATCATGGTATCCTTCAGAAAATCTAGCAGGACTGTGAGCTAAAGTCCTCTGCCTTATGTGGCCACCCAACATACTCAGCAAATCTTTTGTCCCCTTTCAGTGTGAGATACTGTGTTATTTCCCAGCTGCATTCCTCTCCCGTCTCTGACTTCCGTCTCACTCCTCCAAAGGAGGAGGCAAGTGAGCTTCTCCCAATACAAAAATCTGGCTAAGGGAATCCAGCCTCAGCTCACCATCATCTTCACTGCACAAGACAGGCTGACCTGATGTATGGCGACAGGAACATTAAATTCAATTGGTAAGTATTTGTAAGTATAATTCTTTCTGTCTTTCAGTATTTGTACTCTCATTCTCCAAATACTGGAGCAGCAACTTTCTTCCCCGTTTTGCAGATAAGAAGAAAAAAAATCAATGAAATCAGAAATAAAATTGAGGCTACATCAGTCTCTCCACCTTAGGCACACTGTAATTTAGAAATTCCCAACCTAAGTATATCGTTTTTTTATTTGACAGGTATTTACCTATTGTTGCAAAAGAGACATCCTTTCAAGATATCATTTCCTTGAGTAATTTCTTTCTTTTCCTTTTCAATGTGTATGTGAGTGTGTGTGATTTCATCCACCTCAGAATGCAGCCATAATTTTTGATATATAGTCTCAACACTTTATTCTTGTTTCGTACAGCTTTTGGTGTTCCTTGTAGTTTTACCTTGAAGAATTACTTACAGAAATTCTACTAGGTGAATACTCACAATGACATTTACTTTGAAATTTCTGTTCAAACTATATTTTCCTGTATTATCTCTTTTTTTCCTTTCTCTTTTTCTTTTCCTTTGAGCTGCCCAAGGCCATGAGGCCAGGCCAGGTCTCCTCTAGTATCTTGCTGCAGTTTGGGGGTCTTATTCATCAAACCTCACTGTCTGGATTTTTATAAATTTTACATTCTTCATCTCCTTAAGATCTTGTTTTTCTCTCTGCCTCTTTCCAGCTTCTGTATACTAGGGCCTCATGTCTTCTCGCTGTTCTGCAATAGGACCAAGCTGGTATAGCATGGCTCAGAGGATGTGTCACTTCCCATCTTGGTACCCTGCCTATTAAGCCAGATTGTTATGGCACTGTCTGGTGCTCTGTAATTAATTAATTGCCTACCCCCTGAGATTCTTTCTGTTGTATAAGCAAAAACTCACCCATACCAAAATGATACTGTGTAACCTTGCCTGAAATTATCCCTGATTGGCTGAATACATGCCACACCTGGGAAGAACTAAAAGGAGGTAGGTAAAGCTAAGTTTTGTGGGCTTTGAGGCAAGAGGGATCACAGGAGGAGAGAAGGGAGAAACAGGACCAAGAGAAGGAAGGAAGAGAAGGCAGAGCTGCCACGAGTTAGCATGAACAAGCAGCACTTGGCTGGGAGGAGCCTGCTCTGAGGATTGATGATGTGGAGAAACAGCCCAGATGAGACACATGTGCAAGTGTTTTGGGGGTACTGCATGGTAAGAAGCCCAGCTAGAAATTACAATTGTCATGGAATGTAGGGCTAGGAGGTTAAAGCTAGCTTAGGGAGGTACTTTCTGCCCAGCCCCAGTGTTTAAGACATATTAAAATTCTAACAGGTGTCTGTGTCTTTTATTAATATTGTAGTTGCTTAGAAAATAACTGCTGTGATAATTATATGGATTAATATTAAATATTAATAACCAACTTTCTACAACACCAGATGTTCCCATACTTAGCTCTAGACTTACTAACTTATCTGTACTCTAACACATTCTCTACAGACCTGCTGAAGCTAACCTTCATGCTCCTTAAGATGTGCCTTGGCTGAGAATGCCATGCCTCTTCACTTACACCAATAAACCTATCAATCTAGACACATACTGGATATAAACTATCTCTGAACCACTTCTTGATAACTGCCTTTTCTGAAAGCCAGTAAGACATCGTCTTTTCACCTGTGTGATACCTCCTTAGCTCCAAGTGTAAACTCTTCAGGGGAATCTTCTTTAATCTGCAAGTCCAGATTAGGCTAGAATCTAGGAGATTTCACTATTCTTGGGCTTCCTCTTTCTGTAAAATAAAACCATCATGTGAGAAACTGATGCAGGCGTTCTCCATTTCTCACACTTCCTCATGCAAGAAAGATTCACGGGTTTGGAAGACAGCACTGGTCAAGTTTACCCTAGTCATGTTTGTTTGTTTACTTTCTTTCTTTTTTCTTTTTCTTTCTTTCTTTCTTTCTTTCTTTCTTTCTTTCTTTCTTTCTTTCTTTCTTTCTATCAACTTGCTCTTCTACCCTTCGTGTTTGACTTGTATTTTGCTATGATCTCCACAGAGTGTGTGACTTTGTCTCTTTGAGAACACATTGTGAAGGTCAGTTCATTGCTGAAATGTTAGTAGGACCTCTGGGTGACAATTTGGGTGTCACATCATGCAAAGATGACAAGCTGCTATCTATGTGTTTTTCTCCTGTGCTTCTCCTCTGACACATACATGACAGGGAGGAGGAAACAGCACCTCCTAACTCCTTCTTAGTGGTTTTCAACATGGTCAGTGCTAGCTTGTATACATGTGTGTTTGTGTGTGTGGGTGATTCTTCTTTAAGTTATTACATTTTAATTTTTTTATTTTAAAATTCTATTTTAATTACATGTCTTCCTTCCCTTTCCTCCCATCCAACCTTCATGTATATCCCTGCCTTCTCATCTTCAAATTCATGACCCCCTTTTGTTATTGTTATGCATGTTTACATGTATTTGCATATATCCCCAAATATAACCTGTGGAGTTCCTATTATATTACTTGTATCTATGTCTTCAGGGCTGACAGTTTGGTACTGGGCTACTAATTGGTGTGCTCTTCCCTGGAGAGGACCACTTTTCCCACTCTCAAATTTACTCGGTTGCCTGTAGCTCTTTGTGTAGTGCTGAGGCCTTGGGTACTTTTTTCCCATGAAGTTTGATGTATTTCTTAGTGTCATTCTTGTTCAGCTCGTGTTTGGATAGTTGTGTTGGCAAGACATTGTGGGTGTAGCTTCTTTTGTTACCAGGAGACACAATCTCACAGCAAACTCCTGAGCCTCTGACTCTTACAATCTTTCCACCATCTCTTCTGCAATTTTCCCTGATCCTTAGGGGTAGTGTTTTGTAGATGCATCATGGGGACTTAGATTCACAATTCTGCATATTGATCGGTTGTGGTTTTCTATAGTGGTCTCCATTTGTTGCAAGTTTCCGTAATGAGTTAAGACTACACTTACCTGGGGGTATAAGAATAATTATTTACAGATTGTTATTAAAAATTATTCTGGGAGCCATGCGCAGTGGCACATGCCTATAATCCCAGCAGTCGGGGAGGCAGGGGCAGGCAGATCTCTGCAAATTTGAGGCCAGCCTGTCCTATAAAGTGAGTCCAGGACAGCCAAGGCTACACAGAGAAACCCTGTCTCAAAAAACAAACAACAACAAAAAAGAATTATGCTGGTTTAATAAATTGATGATTCTTCTTAAATAACCATGACATCCTAACACTGATTAATTAGCTAGGTTTCTAGTACCAGGCATGGTATCCCTCTTGTTGACCAGGTTCTTAAGTCTAATTAGGGAGCCATTGATTGCTGCCAAGGTACATATGCTACTACTAAACCTGTAGGTATATCATGCCACACTGGTCATTAATGTGGTTCATGGACTACATAGCAGGCTGTAATTATTATTGACTCTCTGCTTTAGATGCTTGCATAGTGTCTTCTAGTATAATGAATGTTCTTCCTAATGGAAGGGATATTTAGTTCAGCTCCAGCTCAGTGGCCTCTGGGCCCTGTTTCTAAAGTGCATGGTGGCTTTAGCAATAGAGGCCTATTTTGCATCTTTATGATTAACCAAGTGCAACAGCCATAGCATTTAAGTTTGGGAGTCTCATAGACAGCCCTGAACAACAATTCAAAAGAGTTCTTCTCATGTAGACACTGGGGTTTGTTAGGTGGTTTTTGGTTGTTGAGGGGAGCTTGTTTCTTGATGTCTTGTGTCCAGCCTACAAATTCTTAGGATGTGAGGATCATGTTTTGTTTCTTGTTTATTCCCTTGTGTTCCCTGTACTTAGCAAGTAGAATGACTGAATGGATTAAATATTTGTGTTTCATAAATTGATTAGAAGAGAAAGTGGGAATCAGTTTTGAACTCATTGGCATAGGAGACAACTTCCTGAACAGAACATCACCACCTCAGACTCTAAGATCAACAATGATAAATGCGACATCATGAAACTGAAAAGCTTCTGTAAGGCAAAGGATACTGTCAACAGAACAATATGGTAGCCTACAGATTGGGAAAAGATCCTCACCAACCCTGCATCTGACAAAGGACTAATATTTCAAAATACGCAAATAACTCAAGAAATTAAACACCAACAAACCAAATAATCTCATTGAAAAATGGTGTGCAGAGCTAAGCAGGGAATTTTCAACAGAGTAATCTCGAATGGCTGAGAAGCGCTGAAAGAAATACTCAGTGTCATTAGTCATCAGAGAAGCGTAAATCAAAATGATTCTCAGATTCCATCTTACACCTCTCAGGATGGCTAAGATAAAAAAATTCAAGTAACAGCACATTCCAGCGAGGATGTGGAAAAAAGGAAAACCCTCCTCCATTGCTGGTGAGAGTGCAAACATGTACAACCACTTTGAAAATCAATTTGGCACTTTCTCAGAAAACTGGGAATAGTTCTCAGAAAACTGGAAATAGTTAAAGACCCAGCCATACCATTCCTGAGCAAATACCCAAAAGATGCTCTACCATACAATGCAGTCGTTTGTTCAACCATGTTCATAGAAAGCTTTATTCATAATAGCCAGAAACTGGAAACAACCCAGAAACCCCTCAATTAACGAATGGATACAGAAATTGTGGTAGATTTACATAAAGGAATACTACTCAGCTATTAAAAATGAGGAAATCATGAAATTTGCAAGCAAATGGATGGAACCAGAAAATATCATCCTAACCCAGATCTAGAAAGACACACTGAGTATGTATTCACTTATAAGCAGATATTAGCTATAGTACAAAATAATCATAATACAATTCACAAACCCAAGGAAGCTAAGTAACAAGGAGGGCCCAAGGGAAGATTCTTGAATCTCACTCAGAAGAGAACACAGAATAGACAGCAGAAGTGATTGAAGAGATGGAACAGGATAGGAGAGGGAATGTCTGAGAAAAATGAGAGTGGGGATCAAATGGAGGGAGGGAGGAGGACAAAGGGCATGCAGAGAGAGGATATCGGTGGGGTAACCTCTGAAACAAGCTGGAGACTTGTGACAGCGTAGGCTCCTTAAAGGATATGGAGGTGTCTCTAGCTGAAACCCTTAGTAGCAGAGGTCATGGAGACTGAAGAATCCACCCTCTAACCAGACAGGATTCCTAGTAGAGGGAGGAGAACTCTAACCCTCCCACGAAACATCGGCCCCAAATTTATCCTCCACAGATGTGCAGGAATAAAGATAGAGCAGAGACTGAGGGAATATCCAACAAATGCCTGGCCCAACCTGAGAACCACATCAAGGGAGGGAGCCAACCCCTGACACTACTAATGACATTCTGCTTTTCTTGCAGACAGGAACCTAGCATAACTGTCCTCTGAGAGGCTCCACCCAGCAGTGGGTGGAAACACAAACTGAAACTCATAGCCAAACATTGGGCAGAGCACAGAGAGCCTTGTGGAAGAGTTGGAGCAAGGATAGAAGGGATGGGAGGGGACAGAAACTCTACAAGTAGACCAATAGAACCAATTAGCCTGGGCCCGGGGCATGGGGGTGGGGGGGAGCTTGTGGAGACTATAGCACCAACCAAGGACCATGCATAGTCTGGACCTAGGACCCCTACACATATGTATCCACCCAATGGGCAGCTTGGTCTTGATATGGGTTCCCTAGTAAGGGAGTTGGGGGCTGTGTTTGATGAGGACTTTGTTTCATGCTTCTCAATCACTTCCCCCTGATGGAACTGTCTTGCCAGGCCACCATGGAGGACAAAACATTCAGTCTTGATGCGACTTGATTTGCTGCGGTAGATTGATGGGGAGGCTCCCTTTTTCTGAGAGGTAGGAGACGGGGAATAGAGAAAGGAGGAAGTGTGGGACCAGAAGGAGAGGAGTGAGGGGGCTACTATTAGGATACAAAGTTAATACACAAACAACTAAATAAATTTTTTAAAATGAAAGAGAACTCATTTACATAAAATACATAAATATTTTTTAAAATAAAGAAAAGAGGCTGAGTGAGTAGTGTACATCACTCCTCTATGGTATCTGCAACAGCTTCTCCCTCCTTCTCAGGCTTTGCTTTCCTCAATGGACTTTGGCTCAGGAATCCTCTCTCAACCAATCAAAAAATTGTGTCACTTTGTATTGTTCATTGTACATATTTTTAAATTTATTTTTTATTATAGTTCACTCACTTTGTATTTCACCTGTAGCCCCCCATCCCCTCCTAATCCTACCCTCCCTCCCTCATGTCCTCCCATGCCTCTCCTTAAGTCCACTGATAGGGAGGAGGACCCCTCCTCCATCTGACCCTATCTTATCATATATCAGGAGTGGCTGCATTGTCTTTCTCTATAGACTAGTAAGGCTGTTCCCTGCCTCAGGGGGAGGTAATCAAAGAGCCAGTCACTGAGTTCATGTCAGAGACAGCCCCTGTTCCCCTTACTATGCAACCCACTTGGAGACTGAGCGCCATGAGGTACATCTCAGAGGGGTTCTAGGTTATCTCCATGAATGCTCCTTGTTTGGAGTATCAGTCTCAGAAAAGACACCTGTGCCTAGATTTTTTGGTTCTGTTGCTCTCCTTGTGGAGTTTCTGTCCCCTCCAGGTCTATCTCCCCCTTCTTTCTATCTCTCCCTTCTTCCTATCTCCCCCTTCTTTAATAAGATTGCCTGCACTCTGCCCAAAGTTTGTCTATGAGCCTCAGCATCTGCTTTAATACCCTGATGGGTAGAGTATTTCAGAGGCCCTCTGTGGTAGGCTCCTGTCCTGTGTTCTCCCTCTTCCAAGGTCTGGTCCATTTTCCTCTGAGTGAGAATTGATCATCTTACCCAGGGTCCTACTTCTTACTTAGCTTCTTTAGGTGTACAGATTTTAATATGTTTATCTTATATTATATGGCTAATATCCACTTATAAGTGAGTATATACCATGTGTGTCTTTCTACTTCGGGGATACTTCACTCAGGATGATCTTTTCTAGTTACTACCATTTGCCTGTAAATTTCATCAGTTCCTTATTTTTTTAAATAATTACTTTAAATTTAATAATTAAATCAGCAGCGGAGATCCAAGATGGCTGCCCCAGGAGGACACTGTGTCTGAAGAGCAGGACAATAGTGTAGGCACAGCGACCCGGAGACTGAGATCTGGGACCTAAAACACCAGCGTTTGCGACTGCCAGGTGAGCAGAATTCCTACGGTGGGGAAATCAAGTGGAAAAGTCCAAGGGACACCCAGATACTCCCAGGAAAAACT
>JAQQSO010000039.1:0-46640 GCA_028658305.1 Pachyuromys duprasi | reverse complement strand
TGCAGCCAGCCCTGAGGAGACAGGATGAGCTGGGGTTGGATGGAAGGGGAGGAGGTCCTCCCCCGCTGGTGGACTTGGAGTGGGCAGGGAGGAGATGAGGGAGGGTTGGGGAGGGTGGGAGGGAGTGGGCGGGCTGGGCATGGGATGCAAAGTACCTAACCTGTGATTGATAACAAAAAATAAAAAAATTAAAAAAAATAATTAAATCAGTAGCTATCTGTTGAATACAATTAACCTATGGTATAGCAAAAAATAAGATTTAAATCATAGAATGTCTCAAAAGGAAAACAAACTTAAATCTTCACTAAGTAAATCTAGATGCTAATACTAATATGTCTTTTCTTTTGGCAGGGGGGAAGCTTAAGAAGTGTTTATTTTTTTATTTTATTTTTTTGTTTCTACAGCTTGTGGGATCTTTTTTAATTTTTATATTAATCACAGGTTATGTACTTTGTATCCCAGCCTTAGCCCTCTCCCTCATTCCATCCCAATCCCACCCTCCCTCCCTCATCTCCTCCCTGCCCCTTTCCAAGTCCACTGATAGCTGAGGACCTCCTCCCCTCTGTCTGACCTTATCAGGTCTCTTCTGGACTGGCTGCAATGTCCTCTTCTGTGGCCTAGCAAGGCTGCTCCTCCTATGGGGGTTGGGGGTGTCAAACAGTCAGCCATTGAGTTCATGTCAGAAATAGTTTCTGTTCCCCTTACTAGGGTACCCACTTGGATACTGAGCTACCATGGGCTATATCCGAGCAGGGGTTCTAGGTTATATCCATGCATGGTCCTTAGTAGGAGAAACAGTCTCATAAAAGACCCCTGTGCCCTGATATATTTGGTCCTTGTGGAGCTCCTGTCTTCTTCAGGTCTTACTAACTCCCCTTTCTTTCATATGATTCCCTGCACTCTGCCAAAGGTTTGGTTATGAGTCTTAATATCTGCTTTGATATACTACTAGATAGAGTCTTTCAGAGGCCCTCTGTGGTAGGCTCCTGTACTGTTACTTGTTTTCTCCTACATCCAATGTCCATCCCATTTGTCTTTCTAAGTGAGGATTGATCATCTTACCCCAGGTCCTCTTTCTTTTTATCTTCTTTAGGTGTACAGATTTCAGTATGTTTATCCTATCTTATAGGTCTATATAAGTGAGTAGATACCATGTGTTTCTTTCTGCTTTTGGGATACCTCACTCAGGATGATCGTTTCTAGGTCCCACCATTAGCCTGCAAATTTCATGATTTCCTCGTTTTTAAATGCTGAGTAGTATTCTACTGTGTAAAAGTACCACAGTTTCTGTATCCATTCCTCAATTGAGGGACATCTAGGTTGTTTCCAGGTTCTGGCTATTACTAATAAAGCTGCTATGAACATGGTTGAGCAAATGTCCTTGTTGTGTACTTGAGCATCTTTTGAATATGCCCTGGTATAGCTGGGTCTTGAAGAATCATTATTCCTAATTGTCTAAGAAAGCAGCAAATTGATTTCCAGAGTGGTTGTACAAGTTTGCCATACCACCAGCAATGGAGGAGGTTTCCCTTTCCAGCATGTGTTGTCACTTGAGTTTTTGATCTTCGCCATTCTGATGGGTATAAGGTAAAATCTTAGGGTCATTTTGATTTGCATCTCCCTGATGGCTAAGGATGTTGAGCATTTCTTTAAGTGTTTTCCTGCTATTCTAAAATGAGTTCCTTGTTTTTAATTACTGAGTAGTATTCCATTGTGTAAATGTCCCACAATTTCTGTATCCATTCCTCCTTTGAGGGACATCTGGGTTGCTTCCAGGTTCTAGATTTTATGAATAAAGCTGCTATGAACATGGTTGAACAAATGTCCTTATTGTATACCTGAGCATCTTTTGGATATATGCCCAGGAGTGGTATAGCTGGACCTTGAAGAAACACTGTTCCCGTCTTTTAGAAAACCAGTGATGTCTACAGAGCATGAGAAATCCTTGTATTTTTGTTTGAACATTGGGAAATTTACCTGTGCTACTTTTAGCCTGAGTTAGACTCTTCTTTCCAGGAGACTTTTTGTCTATAATCAGTGTGATATATTTCATAGTACATTCTTACTTAAACTTGTTAGCAATTGCTTTGTTGAAATCATTCATCTCTATGGATTGGGTTTTAGATCTGTTACCATTAGTACAAGGAAGAAAATTACAAGAGAACTCCCAAAACATGGCAAACATGTTCTTATCATTGGGTGATTACTTACTAGTATTCAACATATTCTGTATGTTCTTCATCTATCAGTTTCTGTGCCACAAGTTATTCCTTAGCTTCATCGTAACCTTCTTAGTTATTTATTATATTTTGCGACTGAAAGGTCATCTGGAATGTTCTGATTTTGACTGGCCTTGTTTAATCTGGACTGGGCTCATACATGTATTTTTAGTCAATTGAGAAGCAGATATTTCTCTCGATCTTGGTTGATATTTTATCTCAGCCTTGTGAAGAATGACTGGTCCAGCAACAGCATGGTGGGGCTATTTAGATGTCTGGTACTTTATCCTCCAACAAGCTAATCCAGGCTTTGTCTCCTGGAGCTGGTAGAAGTCTACTTCCGAGCAAATTCAATCATGCAAGAAGAAAAGCAGAAATACTCAAGAATTATCCAAACCTTGACTTCAAGGTATGTTTGTTAGAGTTTAGGTATGTTTACTAGAAAACTAAAGAAATTTCTGTGTCCAAAGCTAGAAGAATGGGACCACAATTTAAAGAGTAAAGGGTATGAATGACACTATGAGTCAGTCACTAAGGCAAGGCATCAAAGCAACTGATTTATCACTTCCTCTGTTGTTTTCTAACAATACATGCCTTGTAATAATACAGCTGGAAAGCTTTACCCAGCTTAATTCTTTCTGAAAATATCATCATCATTATCATCACCAAGAATTGCCTTCATAAAATATCAAGCACCATAGTAGAACTATAAGCAGCTCTTCATATTTAATCCATATAACTGCTCTAGAAAGTAGTACTTGTCAAATTCTGGTGCTTTAATTTCAAACCCCATGGGCTTAGTGTAAGACTACTCTATGTGTAAAAGCATATTTGAAATTATGTCTCCTGCAATATCACACATCATGATGATAGCCTCTTGTCACATAGTGCTCTTGTCTCCCAGTAAAAACTCTGTGTTGAAGAGTTTATAAACCAAGTCCATTCCTGTAGCACAAATTATTTGAATGGCCAAAGGGTATGTGAATGTACAAGTATGTGTGAAATTGAGAGGTGCAATGAAGAGCATAACTCAGGGACCATTTCTCAGTAATGGCTCACAAGTCATCTTGCTCCAAGTCCTCAGGCGTTTTGAATCTCAATGTCTCCTCTCAAATTGTTGCTAGGCAACAACAATAGAATCTGCTTCTGGAAATATCTCAGTCCTGTGCCCTGATTTCCATCCCTGTTTTTATCAAGGTACTAGATCTAGAAAGGAAAGCTATACATGTAATCATGGCTCAATGCTAACCACATTTAATACTAGGTGAGAATGAGGAAGGGCACGTGTGCAAGAAATGCCTGGTGCTTGTTAAGGACCTGACTTAGGGTTCGCTTTTATTCAATATATTCTTCAGCAGAATCCTTGAAATACAGTATCATTTTTATTACATACAATTAGACTTTCATCCACATGCTAACTAAGTCTCTGAAATGATCAAGAAGATGGCTCCCCAAAATAGTCTTTAGATTTCCATGATCTAACCAACACTATGCATTAAAACTGGACTGTACAGAATACAGCATAGCACTTTTTGGAAGTTTCTTTTGTCTGCTAAGTTCAAGTTCTATTACATATTCCAAGGACCACAGGAGTGCCCCAGGTGACAATTTAAGCCAAGACTGACAAAGATTCTCCATGGAAAAGCAGATGGCAACTATTTTAGGATACTCTAACTGTATGGTATATGTTGGAACTCTGCCATTTTGCACAGATACAGCATTAGAAAAATAAAGAAATGAATTGCAGGGCTGTCTTCTCATAAAACTTTACTTATAAAACACATTGCAGGCCAGAGTTAATACCTGTGATTTCTGACAGCAGACCTGCTTTTCCAAACTATCTGTGAGATTTTGAAGTGTCTTTCTTAGGAGAAGTTTAGCTTCTGAGCAATAGTTCTTCTGATACAGAAATTAAATCCTTCCTTCTCCTTAATTATGTGCAGTTGAAATATGTTTAGCTTGGCTGAGACTTGGTGCTAGCAAGTGTACTGTGCATAAAATGAATTACTTCTATTGGAGAAACTGAGTCACCTGGAGGTCCTGGGAACACAGGAGGATCCATTTGCCTTCTGAGAAAAGCTCAGTGGTTTCCACTGCTACTTGCTGACCACATCTAAAGTTCTTGGTCATCTAAAAGAAAGAAAAATCAAGGCACTTGACTAAAATACTTGAAAAGCAGTAGGCTTGCTGCAGGAAGGCAGGGAGCCTGGTCCTCACCTTGCTGTCAACTCCCTGTCCCATATGGTTTTTAGTAATTGAGGGTGAGTTTTTCAACCCAGGAAACAAGTCAATCTGGTGTTTCCCATCTGCATCAGAACCATCAAATTTGTTTTTCCAAATTAGATTGTCTAGATCCTCCTTAGAACTGCAACTTCTGAGGGCTGATGCCTGCTGCTAATTGTGAATGGAGTGAGAGGTCCAAGTGTGTGTTGGGGTGGGGGGAGAGTCTTAAAATTGGAAAATGCTTAAAACCACTGAATAAGAAAGGTTCCCCAGAGAACAGCTCCCTGAGGGACCCTCTGGGCACACCGATCTTTTGCTCACGAAGAAAGGCAGCAAAGGATGACACAGAACTCATTAGAGCAGAGTAGATCTTCAGAAAGGGAAAACAGCCTCGCCTATAGCTCAACTTGGACAAATGATGTCTTGGCTTCGGCACATGTTACTTAACAATCTGTAAAGGAAAAATATCATAATGCCGCACCCTTTTCCTCAGGCCAAAACGTGAATTTGGAATTCTCCCCTCATGCCTTTCCAGGGAGGAGGCTACAGCTGATGGGAACCCTCCTGCCTGCAGCAACAGGCCCTGAAAGCTGAATCATCACATCACTGAATCCTGCACCACTCCTCTTGGCTCAGCTGAGTAGCTGAGAGAAAGCCGTGTGTGTGTGTGTGTGTGTGTGTGTGTGCGTGTGCGTGTGCGTGTGCGTGTGATGTATGAATGGACTATGGATGTGTGCAGTATCTTGGCCAGTTGTGTGGCTAATATTGTGAGTGCTGTGTTTGCATATTGTACATGTGTGTGGAAATGTGTCTACTGTTTGCGATTCATGCATGTTTGTGCTGAACGGTGTTTATTCATACGTGTATGGTATTGTATGGTATTGTGGTTCTTTTTGTGGCATTTGATTGTATGTGTTGGTGAAGTACCCAGTATATAGTGTGTATGGAAATTGTGGTGTGAGTGGCGACAGTATGCTGTGGGAGATGTATGTATATGTGAGGTGTGAGAGGCTGTGGCATATACGTATATGTGCATGTGTTTGGAGAAGGGAGTGTGAAGGAAGTCATTAGCCAAGAATTTAGAATCTATAAATCCAATAGTCCCCATCTCCAGCCTCTGAATAAGTACTGGAAGTAAATAATTGGTCCCTCCCTGAAAGCCTTGAGCGATCAGGGCACAACTGTTCACTTTCTCTGCATCCCTTCCACACAAATTTCTTTGAAACAGATGTGATTGTTCCCATTTTACAGCCAAGGAAGACTGAGGCTAAGGTGGTTATCTATGGAGCCATGGAACAAAATGTCAAAAATTTGAACTCAGCCAGCGCAACTCCATAGCCCATTCATTTAAAGCACTGTCACCACAGTGACTCTTATTTGGAGGTTTGCATGTGCCATGAGGCCTACACAGACCATTTCGTGTGTTGTGTCAAAGACTGAATTGCCCAGTCAAGTCAGTGACCATTAGAGGTTTGAACACATTTGTTCCAAGACCCACGCTCTAAGCGTTCTGTGCCTTTGTTTCTAGGTGACAGACAGATGTGAAATACATGACAACATAAATAGTGGGCGTGTGAGTGTTAGCAGAAGGGAGGGTCAGCTTTCTTGGGGAGGAAGGAAACGGGCCCCATTCGTGTTTGTACATCTATGAGTGCAACTCTGGGAGAAACAGCAAGGTCAGTGTCCCGGCTTCCAGACAAAGGGAGGGTCTGGAGGTTGACAGCCCATACCTGTGTAGTTTGTCCTAGTTTGGGCAGGGAAGAGTGTTCAGTTCCTTTTACCTCTTCTTTGAATATAAATTCCTTTGATGGGATGTGAAAGGCCTTCACCAGTCATATCAAAAGCCTCTTGAAGTGCGCTTCTTTCTAAAGCAGAGCAGTGGTTGATGTTAGACAACTCATACAGAGAGCTGAGCGAAATCAAAGGGAGGAGGCCCGTTTGTGTGAACCACTGTTATCCAGAGAGCAGGGCGCTGGAGCATTAATGACTGCCTTTGCTGTTCATTTGACGCTGGGTTAGGCAGACCTGTTTTCAGCCTTCCCAGAATAACTGGAGAACATTAAATTAACCTGTGATCACTGGGTGTTAGATCTGGGCAGCTTCACTTTCCTCCCAGACTTCTGCACATCAATGACTGGAACCAGGAGCCTCCAGTTTGCTGAAGTGTGTTTGTAATTTAAAAAATAACAAATATGTGTGTGTGTTTGTGTGTGTAAAAATAACCAAAATTAAGTAAATATTATAGAAACCACAGTGGAAGGCAGTTGGCGGACCAGCCAAACCAACTGTGAATTGTTCTGTGTATATGGGTGTATACCTGTGTGGATTCATCTTCATCCACCTAGATACTAGTAAATTTCCAGAGCTTGGAGTCCATCGCCTGGCCAGGCAAGGCATTCCTAAAGTTCAGACTATGTAGGAAGGTTCAGACTGTACTCATCATTAGTCCCAGTTCTGATTGCTAAAGTCAATCAGAGTCAATTCTGAAGAACTCATCATGACTTCAAAACCTTCTTGGAAAAAAGACTTGAAAAGCAAACACATGTGCAAGTAAAATAAAGACATGATTTCTCCTCCATATAAAAAGTACATTGGTTGTTTGAAGATGAGTAATAAATCCCCCTAATCCTTTCTTCTGCATCTGGTTAAAGCAGCACTCCCACCTGGCTCTGATCCCCAGGCCAACAGTGTCTTGACTCTCCCAAACACACGTGAGCAAGCAGGTGCAGGGCCAGCTGGCAGGTTGAGGCACTCTTTTAAATACTGTGTCTGGTGCCGACTTTAGAGAAAATGTAATGTGCTTGGGGGAGTCAAACTCACTGATGGTCCATCAGCACTGCGTCCTCATTGCTCCTTTCTATCCTTACCTTGCCCTGTGCGCAACTCCACAGTGCAGGCATTCCATTTTGTGTTGCCATTTGTCTCGAGTGTGCTCCTGTCTTAAAACTCCTTAGTGATTGGGTCCATTCTCACCAACCTGGTTTAATCTTAGACTGAAGTGTTGCCCTCAGGTTCCCATGCCCCTACTAAGTCTAAGAAAGTTAATTTTTACTTCAATCTATTATAATTTATAAGGAATACAGAGGACATGGACAGACAGAGGTGACAGAGAGGTATAGGTCATCCTGTTTTTTAAACTTTGTGTACCAACTGAAATTTACAATTCTCCACTCCTCCTGACCCAAGTTTCTCTTACAGAACATTCTGCTGGAATCTCTATGTCCTGTGATGAAACTGACACTCACAGCAAGGGTGATACTTTCCTAATACAGCAGCCGTGTCAATAAAGGAAGCAGGTGAATTTCACATCATTCCTTATGATTATGTAACCATGTCCCAGTTCTGGATGGTTCCTGCTTCCTTCTCAGGATGGTATGAAATACATAGATGACAGTCACTTGCAGCATTTTCTTGGGGTTTCCCATCAAATGAGGATATCAATTCTAACATTCACCTTTCCTTAACATGAGATGAGTTGTGCTTCTCTGAGACTACCCTCTCCGATTTTTCTAGAATGCTTCATAGTTCCAGTGGTATTTTGAGTACTTAGGACAATCCTGAGACATTGAGGTGACCTCATATCTTCTCTTTCTAATAACTGACTCTGGATGGTGACCTTGTGCATAGAGAATACTTCTGGGTAGTTTCCTCAGGTGTGAAGTGGCTAGTGAAATTTGCCTCCAGTGTGCTCTGAGAAAGGAACTAAAAAAGCTAGCACAAAGCTTGGGACATCTTTTCAGTTGGCTTACTCATTTTTGTGTATGTGTGTGCATGTGTCTGAGTTCATGGATACATAGGTGCTATGCACACATAGTGCATGCGGAGGCCAGAGGCTGATATCAGCTGTCTTCCTCAATCCTGTCTCCACCTTAGTTTTTGAGACAGGGTCTCTCCCTGAATCCAAAGCTTACCAGTCTAGCTAGGTGTTGGCCAGTGAATCCCAGGGATCTACAACTCTAAGAGATGGAATTAGAAACATGAGTCTCTGATGTTAGCTTTTTAATGTTGGTATGAGGAACCTAAATTCAGGCACTTATGTTTTTGTAGCAAACACTTCACTCACTGAAAGCATCTGCCTGCCCTGCGACACATACCTTAATAAACATTTGTCCCTACCTTGTGGGGATGCCTTCTTTTCATTCTGTTTCTTGTGTTTGACACTTTAGCATTTTGAACTCTATACTTCTAAAGTATATCTTGAAGGAAGGTCATTCTCCTTGAGAGAACTGTGTGTCTCCAGACACTTATTAGACTTAAACAACTACATTTCATCACTGTCATTACCTAATTGTGGCAAAGGTTTCTATGCAGTCCTCCTCCACATTTCCATGCGTTCTGGGTGTTTCTCAGAAACCTTAGCACACTCCACTTGTATTTATTGGAGAGGTAGGAAGCCAGGGCAGGCACTCAATGCTGAAGGTCTGCTGAGGAGCACACAGGCAGGGTTCCCACAGCCACACAGCCAATAGTGAGTACTTGTTTCTTACAACTGAATCTGGGTTCAAAATGTGTCTCAAATTTTAGACTTGGTATACTCCACAAAGGAACCAAGATGCTAAGCTAGGTATCCTTCATGTCACATAATGTTGTCACAAAGGTTGTTTTCAAGACCTCTGGCTATCAGCATCGTAATGTGATAAATTAGGCTGTAAGGGAGCCCAAAGTCTCCACCTCTTCCTACATCTTTAGTCTCCATTCACCTGATTATCAGTTAATCCTTATTAAACTGTTACTGGATAGGCTAGTTATGATATAACTGATAACAACTGGGGTGTGAGCCGCTTCCACTGGGAATGGAGTGAGAGGATTATTCAGATCTATCCCAAAGGGAGTGAGAAATGATGTAAGTGTTGTCCTTCCTCTTGTCATTTGAGCCAGGTCCTATTTAACCTTTGTAGAGCTCCTAAGCTTAATATGTAAGTGCAGCGGGCAGACCTCCTGATGTCATGGTAGCACAGATTTTGCTTCATGAATACACTCCTGCCACTACTCCTCCACGGTTATAAAGAGATGTCGTCAGGGTGGTAGAACCCAGATATTGGCTCCCTTCTCCCAGAGGCTGAGTGTGCTGCTATAGAGAAGTCTCCACACCATTTCTTTACCTATTACAAACAAGCACTTGAAAGGGATCTTATTGAAAATGGGGGCTTCCCTAAATGTCACATTCCTGAAACACTATAGTGGTTAGTAACCTGGCTCTTTTACACATTCGATCAGTTCCATAGAATCAAAAACAGAACTTGCACAGGACAGCAGGTTCAAGTTGAGTTTGTGCCACTTAGACAATGGATACCCTGGAGAAGGCTGAGTCACTCTGAATCTTCTCACTCCCCTTTTAAAGTGAACACAACAATATTCTCTACAGGCAGTGTCAGTTTTAGAATTCATGTAAGACTAGAATATTGATCTGGTGGGAAAATGGTCTGGAAGACTGACCTTGGACTTTGTCTTAGTTAAGGTTTCTATTCCTGTGATAAAACATCCCAACCAAAAGCAACTTGGGGATCAAAGTGATGTTTCATCCTGTCTTAGGTCTTAGGTTACACTCCACCATTGGAGAATGTCAGGGCAGTAACACAAGGTAGAAACCTGGGGGTGGGGATTGAAGCAGAAACCATGGAGGAATGCTGCTTGCTCCTCCTGGCTTTTTTATACAACTCAAGACCACCTGCCCACAGTTGACACTGTCCTCAGTTGGATGGACCTACCACATCAGTCATTAATGAAGAAAATGTCCTACAAACATGCCTAGAGGCCAATCTATTAGAGAAATTTTCTCACTTGACGTTCCTCTTCCCAGATAACTCTGCATTGTGTCAGATCTATGAAAGCAAAGCAGAACAACAACAAAACAATTTTAAAAAATTAAAAAGCCCTGGTGTTGTCAAAGACAAAGAAACAGAGATAGCTTGCTTTTTCTAAGGTGATTTGAATGAAAAAACTGAACTATATGTGTGAAATTTGGAACTTAAACCCTCTCATTCTACCTCAATAATATAGTCATTATTTCTAGAGTTACTGAGATATTATAGCATAATTCTGTATGGTGAGGCCCTAGCATGTTCTCAAAGAACTAAAATAAGAGAATAGCTTTAAGCGTGAATCTGTGATGAGCCATGACCCCAGGGAGTACACAGAACTTGAGAAATTCTTTCTTGCAGTAACCCCCACCCTGTTAAGCAGTAGCTAAAGAAACATAATCATTCTCTCTGAGAATACTCAGCCTTGAGACCCAAGACGGCTGAGATGATGCAGCAGTCTGGTTGGCAGCTCTACAATTCGGCCATTAGTTCTTTAAGCGTGGCACTCAAAGAGCTGAGGAGTAAAGCTGGGTTTGCCACAGCTTTATTAGGATTTCAAACTGAATTTGTGCGTGCTGCCGAAGGATGTCTTAATAAATGTCTAGTGAACAGATAAGTAAAGTAAGGAAGTAATGGGTAAATGAGAAAAGGAAAGAAAGGTTTACTAAGTCCATTGCTATGAGTTTCACTTTTGTACTTCTCTACCTCTCCCCATGGGTGCGATTTGGAGGGTATTATGTTCACGTCGGTTGGTTATATGAGAGGATTCAAAAATCTTTGAAGCTTTAAAACTGAAGCTGTGGGTAGACTCATCATAAGCTTTAGGAGAGAAACTACTACTATTATTCTGTAATGGATATAGTATTAAACTGACCCCTCATGACTTATTATTATAATTACCTCTCAACCTTCAAAAACAACAACAACAACAAAATGACTCTATTTTTTCTAGATGTTAAGCAACACAGAGACCCACAACTGGTCAAAGTGCAAAGAATAAGAAACTACAAAATGTTCAACTCCAAATGGGGCACCTACATTACACCTCCCCTCCCCCAAATCAGTAACTATTGGGGATAGGGGAGGTGAAAGATTACAAGAGTCAGAGGTTGTAGAAGCTACAAGTAAATTATGTTTTCTAGACTCAACAAGGCATATCTAAACTTACAGTATTTGAGGGAACATGTATAAGACCAATGCAAGATCAAGCCAGAAAAAAAAAATCCCTTTATGGAGAGGAAAGCTGGGTACAAAACTACCCCTAGCTGAGGAGATATTTGCTTTTAATAGTTTCTGCAAGAGAGAGTCAGTTTTCTGAAAGGGTGTAGCCCTGGTAAGTCTACCATGTTCCCCTGGATGGATAGACATCTACAAATATATGAGCAGCACAAATTGGACTTGATAGGTTTTTTTTTTCTTGATAAAAAAAAATGACACAAAGTTCAGCAGGTAGTTAAAGGTAGTATACTTGGAAGTAGTTGAAAAGGGAATAAATATAATTATATTATAGCATATAAAATTATCAAAAAACTAAGAAAGGGAGATGAGAGAGAGAATTTTCTTTTCCTTCTAGTCCTGGCAAGTTCTACTAAAAAATGTAGCAAAGGGAACAAAACTTAAAACATCCTGCTTCATATAAAAATTGTGGTATTATCCTCCAATGCCCACTTATTCCTTCTTCCTCAGGATATGAGCGCTAATTTCTCCTGGAACACTGATGCTGACAATGAAAATTGAATTTTTCTGCCCACAGTGAGACTAACTGTAGTGATATGATAAATCATAAACTATGAGGTACAGGCCAAAATATTGATAACTTTTCCTCAAAATGACCTTAACTACAGGAACCTGTTCTTGCCTTCCTCCTTCTTTGCAAGTGTTGGTTGAGTAGCATTTGGGGCACAAAAATAAAATTAGAAATGGAAGTTATACAACAGTAAGAGAGGACAGGAGGTCTCAAATACCTGACTCTTTACAGTCTAACTAATAGAAAAATAAGCTTCAGTCTTAAAGACAACAAGATGGAGTACTGTTAAGAGGTAAAGTACTTACGAATAATGCATGGGCCATTGGGTTAGAATTCTAGTATCTCTCCTACCAAAAATCTCAAAACTGCTAATAAGTATAACAGCAACTGGAAATAATCTGGATTTGAAAGGTGAGGTTCAGAAGCTCCTAGAAATGCTTTTCAAACAGCATACTGCAATAAAATGAGGATTGCTACCAGCAGTCAGGAAAAAATGAGCTGTTGTCTACCTTCTACAATTGACTTGCTTGTTGACAGTTAACACTTTTCCTCTCTTACTGGGTAGCACTGTCTTTTTAATGTGGGCCCTAGACTGAAGTGCCATCTGCAAATGAACTGTTTCTATAGGACTGACTCCACCCTCAAGGTTAGATAGAGCACTAAAGGGAAAACTCAAAAGAATCTTCCAGAAGCTTCAAAGGGAGTTCTCTCGTGAATGTTCAGACATGTTTAGAGGCATTCAGAGCCATCTGGATAAGGGCTCACCCTCTCCTAAATGAATCCTTTGAAGGTGAAAACAATTCTGTGAAGAACCCAGAATGTTATCATAACCTCATCAGATTGGACACTTTTAAGTGGTGGGTGAGTTCTATGGTATGTGAGTTGTATAATATGCAAATTGCATTTAACTGGTCTATTTTTAAATCTCATTTATTTATCTTGCATAGACTTTTGCACAGAGATAACTGCTGAGAAGCTAGAACTATCTGTATTCCTATAAATTCACACTTAATTGGAGAAATTAAAAAGCATCATTAGACTTTCTCTTTCTGCTTATGAGACAGTGACTTCCTGAGGCCTACCCCGTGAGCCCATTTTCTTTACTCATCATAAGAATTGGGTTAAGCCTTCCTTCCTATTTTTCTTAAACAAAGATTTACAAGTAGGAGAGTTTTAAGAGATGACAATCTCCTTATCACTGGCCAGTCTTCCTCTGGGTGTGATAATGAATCCTGGAAACTGACACATCCCCTAGGAATCCTCAATAAATCCATTTCCTCAAGATGATTCGCCACAGCCATGTTCAAGGAAACCGTAAAGATCCCCAGCACAGGCAGGCAGTAAAAGTTACTAATAATGGAGAGAATCTAGCTGAAAAAACGGAAGAGGAGAGTTTAGTTTTCTAAAAGAAGTTTACCTCTCTCATACACATTCCCACACAAGCCTGTCATTTAAACAGTTCCATAGAAATTTATCTTTTCCTTTTCAAATCTGCTACCTTTCTTTCAATGACTTCTCCTCTTTGAACTGATTTATGTATTCTGTGACAATCACAGAAGTTACCACAGGAACGGGCATTGCCGCAGTCCCTAGTCTTACAGAACTTTTGCTAGCTGGTTGCTTGCCAACACAGAATCTAAATTTTGCAGAATTGCTTCCTGCATGTAGTAAAGTCTAGAACTATGTGCATATATGTGCTCCATTAAATAAGGATGGATCATACGTGGAAAATACCTTCTTTGGGTAAAATCAGATTGATTTTAGTATTCAATCAATCTTGGGTCTTCTTGGGAGAATCACTAATATCTGAAGCAGTCAGAGAGACAAAATGCCAATCCAGGCAGTGATGGCACATGCCTGTTATCCCAGCACTCAGGCAAACAGAGGCAGGAGGAGAATCTCTGTAAGTTTGAGGTGACCTGGTTTACAGAGTGAGTTCAAGGACAGCCAGAGCTACATAGAGGAAACCCTGTCTCAAAAAAAAATGCCAAGAGAAAAAGCTCTTAAAAAAATATATATATATATATATGGAATAGAATGAGGCAGTCTTTTTCCATCTATTTATTTATTTTACATCCCAATAGCAGCTTTCCCTCCTTCCTCTCATTTTACTCCCTTCCTCTCACCTCCCCCCCCCATTCTTCCCTCCCTTTCTCCTCAGAGAAGGTGAATAACAACCTACTTTCACATATTGAGTTGCAACAGGACTAGGAGCATCTTTTCCTACTGAGGCTACCCAAGGCAGCCCTGTTTAAAGAAAGGGATCTAAAGGCAGGTAATAGAGTCAAGGACAGCCCCTGCTTCAGTTGTTAGGGCACCCACATGAAGATCAAGCTGCACGTTGACTAAGTATGTGTAGGGAACCTAGGTCCATCCCACGTGTGCCCTTTGGTTGTGGTTCAGTCTCTGTGAGTCCCTATAGGCCCATGTTATCTGACTCTGTTCTTGTGGTTACCTTGACCTCTCTGGCTCCTTCAATCCTTCTTCCCCCTCTTCCACAAGGTTCCAAAAGTTCTGCCTAATATTTGGCTGTGATTTCCTTAGCCTGTTTCCATCAACTACTCTATAAAGCCTCTCAAAGTTATGTTAGTCTCCTGTCTGCAAGTATAGCAGAATATCATTAATAGTGTCAGGGGTTATCACTCTCTCATGGCCTGGGTCTCAAGTTAGGCCAGTCATTGAATGGCCATTCCTTCTTTATCCCTGTGCTTCTTGTAGGCAGGACAAATTTTGGGTTGAAGGTTCTGTGGATGGGTTAGTATCCCTATCCCTCTATTGGAAGACTAGCCTGGTTACAGGAGTCTTAGCTAAGGTCATCCTCATAGATTTCTGGGAATTTCCCTTGTCCTAGGTTTCTGGCTTGTCCCAGAGATACCTTCCCCCTGCCCAGATTTCTCTTCTTTCTCCCAGTTCTCGATCCCTCCATCCTCCCTGCCATTGATCCCTCCTGTTCCCCCCCCTCTCTCCCACACAGTCCCCTCTTTCCATTCACCTCTATTTTACTTGCCTTTCTGAGTGAGATTCAAGAACTCTCCTTTAGGCCCTACTTGTTACTTAGCTTCTTTGGGTCTATGGAAAGTAGCCTGGTTATCCTGTACTACATGGCTAACATCCACTTATAAGTGAGTACATACCTTTCTGGGTATGAGTTACCTCACTCAAGATATTTTCTACTTCCACCTATTGGGCTACAAATTTTATGATGTCTTTATTTTTAATATCTGAGTAGTATTCCATTGTGTAAATGTATCACAGTTCCTTGTAGACTCTAGGAGTTCTAGTTTTTAATATCTATGTGACCTCCACTTCACCAAAGTATTATATCTGTAAGAAATCTGAAGGTCTCTCAGTAATATTTGTGTGACCAGGAGAAGAATCCATGAATCCCCATGTGTGATAAAGCCAACAAGGAACTACAAGGTTCACTGACTTTCAAGGTCATTGTCAGTAAGTTACTCTCAATGAGTCAGTTCACTTATAAATCAGGCAGGATTACATTAGTTCTTTAGTTTCCTAAAAACGTGTTCTGTCAGGAGGGTGACATTTTGTGGCAATTGACCTGTAACCGATCCTCATGGGAACCCCCTGCGGAGGAAAAGGAAAATACTTTCATCGCTTTTTGTGTACTTTCTACAAACACGAATGCTGAATGAGCTAAAAACTTACACGGATCTGAACATGTACCTGAATCAATCCCCAGGGAGATGGTGGCGGCCAAAAGAACTCCATATGTTTGCGTTTCCTGACAACTGAGGTGATATATGTCAAAGTTTTCATTGTTATTTCATTTATTATTTACAGATAAAATATTTTTAACCTTGAAACAAGCTTTTCTTTCTCTTTCAATACATAAGAACATTCCCTTTGATACCATCATCCAAACTGCACTTAACACCTACTTTCTAAGATTCTGCAAGATTTTTGCTATTGTAGTTTGGGGACGAATAATTGTGATTTGGTGAGTAAGTCAATGGAGTTTTATGTCCTATTCTGGAATTATCAGGCATGAGGCTTTGAGCAGGTTATTTAATGTTTGTGTGCTCCCGCCTTCTCTTCTGCAGCAGTAGGAGGAATCCTGATGCTTATCTCCTTGTAAAGGTATTAAGTATAAAAAACTCTGACATAATGCCACTTTAACCTTAAAATACAAAAGATAACTTTGATTCTGTATTCTCTTCCATTTCCACCAAACTTCCTCTTTGGCCTTATTGACAGTTCTGGTCTTTAATCCCTGCCATGTCTTTAATCTATATTTCTTAAAAATCCTGTAAACAGGATCCTAAGAGACACTTTCAACAGTGATTCTACCAATCATTATTCTCCCACTTTGACCTGTCACATCATTCATTATTTGTCAGTTCTGCACTGAGATGTGATAAAATACCTGAACAGAATAGCATAAGGGAAATGAGACTTATTTTGGCTTATGCTTCCAGAAGTTTCAGTACATTGTAGTACTGAAGGTGTGGCAAAAGTCTGCATGTGACATCTGTTATCCAGGAAAAAGACAAGCAGACAGACAGACTGACTGACTGACAGATGGATGACAGATAAAGATAGATTTGATAGATAAATAGATGACAGATAGACAGACAGACAGACAGACAGACAGACAGACAGACAGACAGACAGACAGACAGACAGACAGACAGACAGATAGATAGATAGATAGATAGATAGATAGATAGATAGATAGATAGATAGATAGATAGATAGATGGGTGGGTGGATAGATGGATGGATAGGTGATGGACAGACAGATGATAAAGCTGTGTTAGCAGGCTTTTCCTTCCCTCCTTTTTCTTCCTATGCCACCCACTGCTGTGGGATGGCACTGTCCTCATTTGGGATAGATGTGCCTCCCTTAATTAATATCCAAAAAGGCCTGGACTAATGCACCCAGAGGTGGGCTTTATTAATCACCTAATGGCTTCTCAATCCAATCAAGTTGTCCATCACATGACTATCCTATATGCATGCTGAATTATTTCTGTTACTACTCACATTGAGGGAAGTCTAAGCCTCATTTCTTCTCCATTCACTTATTTTAAATATCTATACTATTTTTTAAAAAGACTACCAAGCTCTCTTATCCCTCTTTAGTTTCTTCCTCTTAGTCTTTTTCTCCAAGACACTTTTCACCTTCATGTCTACAGAAGAAACTATCCTTGTTTCCCTGCCAACCAAACTTCATTTGTGTTCTTTCCCAGTCTCACCCTTTAAAGTTGGTATCTACTTTTAAATTTCTTCATTTCCTTCATTTGTTTAATTGATTCCATATGCCTCAGTGATGTTAGGAACCTCCATTCAAAAACAAAAAAGCTTTCTAACAGCACACCCACAGCTAGATTTACTCACTGACCAGGGAGAATGTGGCTTAACTCTTTGACTGAAGGACTGTCCAGTGATTTCTAGACACCTCCACATCGATCCACATCCAAACACACATCTCAAAAGCAATGTATGTCTTTTATCAGGTTTTGCTGTCTGTCTGGAAAGGCCCATAAGTGGTCATTTCTGCAGAGTTGGCATTTTCCCTGCCACAATCCATTATGACCACTGTAACTAAAGATATTCTTCTTAGATTTCATTATAGTCATGTCAACCTTCCATCCAAAAAAAAATTATCAAAGTCCTTCCACAAAGACAAATATATTTTGAATCTTTACTAATATAATACTCCCACACCTCTAGGCTTTGAATCCAATTTATCTCATCTTCTTCATTCAGGTATACATCCCATCAGTCGATAAATATTCATTGAGGTTGTCTGCAAACCATGCCCTGCACTAAGGTCCAGCAAGCAACACAGAGCTTCTATTTGGTGAGCATTTCTCTCCCAAGCTCTACACAAACTGTGTAACTTTCATTTTGTGGTCTATATAATCTTATTTTTCGATATGCTTCATGATTGTTTATTTTGCATGGGATTTCATTTCTTTGCTTCCTTCTCTTCTGAAAACAAATTTCCTTTCAGAATATCAGTAATGAGCAGAAATGAAGCCTTAGCAAGGAAAATTCATCAAAATCTCTCCTGTAGCGCTTTGCCTCAACCCATAGGTATTACATTAATTTCAGAAATTCTAGATTCTGAGAGCCTGGGGAAAGCCTGGCTCTCATGCTGCTCTGCCTCTCTGCTGCGAAAGCTGATCCCACCTCCTGGAACATTTTCTTCTTTCTTTTCCTTTTGAACTCTATAAACCCTGGTGGGCAGAAAGGTTGTAGCCTGATTTGAAATTACTATTGGCTCTACTACTGGCCACTAGCATAGGCAAGGGAGAGTGTTCCATCTATCATAGGACAGTTTTGTCACTGTTGCAACGTGGCTACATCTCCTAGCTCTACAATAGAGCAGCTATGATACAAAGACCATGCATGGGCTGGACTTAGACCCCCTGCACATATGTAGCAGATGTGAAGCTTGGTCAACATATGGGTCCCCTAACAAAAGGAAGAGGGGCTATCTCTGACTCTGTTGCCTGCTTCTGGATACCTTTACCCTAGCTAGGCTGCCTTGTCAGGCCTCAGCAGGAGAGGATGTGCTTGGTCCTTCTACTACTTGAGGTACCGGGATGGATTAGTATCCTTTGGGGACCTTCCCTTCTCTGAGAAGAAACAGAGGAGGTAATGAAGGCAGAGAGCCATGATTGGGAAAAGAAGAGGGAGGGTGGCTGGAATTAGGCTGTATCATTATTAAATATATTTTTTAAAGAGCTGATACATGGAAGCATGCACAAGACACCAGTGATTGTAAGCTACATTATTTTTGTTTTTTAAAATTAATTTTTCATTGATTACAATTTATTCACTTTGTATCCCAGCTATAGCCCCCTCCTTCATCCCCTCCCAACCCCACCCTCCCTCTCTCATCCCCTCCCATGTCCCTCCCCAAGTCCACTGGTAGGGGAGGTTCATTGTTATTGCTCATCATTCAATTCCAGACATAGAGGCATTCCTTTCACACTCCATAAGCCTCTCCTGGTTCTAATAACCATCTCCTTTATGTCCATAGCTCCTAGTCCATCTTCTTCCCAGGACTGTGACCAAGTATTTTAATCAAATATTTTCAGATATTTTCAACCTGGTAGGACAGAGTAAATAGGTATCTGCATTTATTTATGACACCCAGAAAACGGACAGGCTTTGGGGAGGCTGGAAAATGTTCCACATATCAAATACAATCATACAATCAGTTGCTTTCCAAAGATGCACACTCAGCTGTTCTTTTCACCAAACTAAATAAACTACCCTGACCTAACCCCATAACCATCACTTTGCCATTCCCATAGTTTGTGTGAGCTTCACTCCCCTGCTAGACTGTGAGCTGCCTGGGAGAAACAGCCCCATGCCAGAGCATTTCCCAGCATTGGTTTGCAAGGATACAGAAGAAGCTAGGCTTACTCTGAGAATAAAAGTTGCAAGAACTGGCAGATTGCTTTGATGGAGCATGGTAAAGAACGGAATGTGTGGCAAAGCATCTTTCACTTTCTGCCTTCTTCAGAAGCTGCTGTGGGCAGAGTGAAAAGTTCTTTGCTCTCTATGTAGCGAGCTTTGGAATCTGGCTACTAAAGAGGAAAGAAGGGAAGCAGGGGGTGCAGGGAGTCATGTTGAAATGCCTGTGCTGAGCTCTTGTTTTATTGTGGGTTTGTATGCATGCCATGACACACCAGGAAAGCTTTTTCCAGGGGCAGGTTTTCACTTTTCCTGCCCTTGAAACATGTTGAAAGATCCCACATACGTTTTCAGTGAAGTCACTGACAATCACAGGAAACCAGGCACAGCGACAGCTGGTGGGTCCTGTCACCCCAAGGCGATTTAATCTCTTGGCCTCACACTGGGAAAATTGTTGAAGGGAGTTAAAGATTCTGGTATTTTTGTTTTTAAGGGGAAAAAAAAGGGAAAAATGTGAAGAAAAAAAAAGAGGCATCAGAACAAGGAGAAATTATATGGCTGGAGGCAGCTGCTACTGTTACTAAATGCTCAGAGCGACAAGGAAGGGCCCTGATCCATGTGGAAGAATGGAAGGGTGGATAGGGGCAGCGGGCGGCCAGAGAGGTGCTCCTGGGAGAATATCATTTCCTTTGTAGAAGGAGATGCCAGACATTTTCCAACTTGCAGCAAATCAGTCTAGGAGTCTGGGACTAGGGCTCTTTGTGAACTGGAATACCAGGACTCATAAACAATGTCAGCTATACTAGGGAGAGATGAGTAACAAGAGAAGGACAATTATCAGGCTGGGGAACCCTGAAAACAGTCATTAAAGTCTTCACGGATGTGGGCAGCGCTGCTACACAGCTGTTGAGCATGTCAATTAGGGGTTTAGTGGTAGGGGCTCGGGTAATGGCATAGAGGGAGGCCAGCAGCACTCACACTGCCTGCCTTCATGAGAGGATACAGGGTCCCACTCAGGCTTGTCTTCTGAGGCAGAACGAAAAAGGAAAGTGGGTGTGGAGGTCCCTGACGATCACATATTTCCTACTGTGATTAGACACCTACACATTTAGCTGAGAATTGGTGATCAGTGTTTTCTACATATGTCATTTCAAGAGCCATCCTTGGGGAGGGAGAGAGTACAATGGCCACAGCACTTGCCATGCAAGCATGAAGAGCTGAAGTCAATCCCCAGACCACGTGGTAGAAAGAGACTTGACTCCTGAATGTCATCATTTGTGTATACATACATGTACATACCTCTGTGTACACAAATACATAAATGAAGTTTTAAAAAAGCAGTAAGGCCCAAACAAGGCTGTCAAGGAAAGAAAGCTGAGGTTGTCTTCTGGCCTCTAGGCACACCTGTGTGATCACATGTACCATCCCTTACACACAAGAACACATAAACCAAATACACACACATATACACACACATGCACACACACAGGTGATTTAGTCTCTTAGTCTCACACTGGGAAAACTGTTGAAGGGAATTAAAGAGTTTGGTATTTTTGTTTTAAAAAAAAGAAAGCTGAAAGTGTGAAGAATAAAAAGGGCAGGGGACATCAGAACAAAAAGAAATTATATGGCTGGGTGCAGCTGCTGCTGTTCCTAACAGCTCAGAAAGACAAGTACAGAGTCATCCAACAACAAGAAAGCTTAAGCTTGCCCAGACGCTGCAGCATTAGCTTACGGACGAGGCTTGGTTCACTAGTGGAATGATGATTTTCACTTCTATAAGAGGAAGTCGCTGGTCTCAATTGACTCATCATTTCAAAATACCTTTTCATTCCCCTCAAAGAAAAGATCAATAGTAACAAGGCTGACAGAGCCAAATAAATAGAGAACTACAATATACTGAAGTGTGTGTTGTGATGGACTGTTGGCCCCACTGAAACAAGGAGGCCGAAGAAAGGATGGAGAGGGAGGGGGTGGAGCAAGCAGAGGAACGAAGGCCAAGACAGAGCAGCAGTAAGGAGATTCGGGCTAGGACAAAACAGTCACCATGTTTCATTTATTTGTTTTGCAATTGAATCTGGGAAGTTCTTTGGCTGTTCCCTAAACACATAGGAACCCTACTTCTCCGCTGAAATTTTTCTAACTCACTTTCACATTTTCCTTTCAGTACCCTTCTTTTGCTGTTTAACTCATTCTTGGTGTATGGTATGTGCTTCTTAATTCTGTTTCATTCCTGCTGTGTGGAATGTCTTTCCCAGCATCTTTAGAATCTCAATCTACCCAGCGTTTCTATTGTATCCCCCCTTGGTTTCTTTTATCTCGTGGAGAAGAGCCTTCTGCGTTCATCCATAGTTTACTCAATGAGGAAGAGAAAAAAAAATCAGCTTGCCCAAGATGTAGTATGAAAAGGTTCTTTGTAATTGTATTGGTCTAAGCTTAGACCAAAACATTTGTTTCTGTTGTGATTGTTCATTGCTTTATTGAATGGTTTCTACTCAAAGAATACAGTAAGATACCTATATTTTGGTTGGTAGGACAGTTGCCTGTGGAATACTGAAGATTTTAATGAGTTTTTATCTAACATGATGTTATCTTTTCAGAAATTCATCCCACCGACACCATCTCGTTCTTTATGATGTGATTGATTGTATAGGCCAATCTCATATAGCAAAGCATTAAGATCTTGATCTATACTTATGGCACTTATGGTGCCATTTCCCTGGCCCCAGTGACTAGTTGAGGCAGGGGAACATGACAGTCAGAGAAGTCAAAGCCTTCTGGGATGTGTTCCTAAGGCCAGGCTAAGCAAAAGAGACAATAACATCTGAAGGGGCTCATAGCATGTGAGAAACTGTAGGTGGTAACCTTGGCTACATCCTGAATTAGAACTTTTTAGGACTCCCTAGCAATATGACTTTATCAACCATGCCTACTGATGACTGGGTTCCTCTGAGTGCACAACACCTGGAACCTAGTATACTTCTGAAAGTCCACTTGGTTAAAACAACCCACACACTAATGGTAAGATCTCTTAAAAAAACAGGTATTTATCACAGTAAATTTTTAAAAAATGATGATGGTGTAAAAAAATTATATAACTGAGATTATGCCTGAGGATCAAAAGCTCAATTCTCCAGAATTACAGAGCATATAATACATTATGTATATATAATACACACACACACACACACACACACACCAGTAGAGGCAATCCTTCTCCAAGGTCTAGCTCAGTGGTTCTCAGCCTTTCCAATGCCTTGACACTTTAATACAATTCCTCATGTAATACTGACCCCAACCATAAAATTATTTTTGTTGCTACATCATAGCTGTAATTTTGATTCTTTTATGAAGCTTAATGTAAATGTCTGTGTTTTCCAATGGTCTTAGGTGACCGTGTGTAGAAGGATTATTCAACCTCTAAAGGGGTCACAACCCACAGGTTGAGAGCCACGGGTGTAGCCTAGCAAGTATAGGCCTCATCTTTCATCAAGGAATCTTCTCTTTGCAATAGACTATGACTACTACAGAAACCACAACCAATCAAAATGTAGCCTTGTGACGCCCGGTCCCAGTGGATACATATACAAAACACCTCTCACATCTAAGATTCAAGGGACATTGAGGAAGAAGAGGTGGAAAGACTGTATGAGCCAGAGGATCCGGGGGGTGCTATGAGATTGTGTCTCCTTAAGCAGTGTAAGAAACGACACCCATAAAAATCTCATCAAAATGACTGGCTAAAGATCAGCTGGACAAGGACCACAGCAATAAACATGATAAAGTAGACAGGGGGATGACCAAGAGGCCTCAACTCTACACCAAGAACTAGAAGCAACTAAGGAATCCTGAGAACAATACCCTTCTCTAAAGAAGACAGACTCATTTGTTATCCAATAACCGTTCGCCAACCCCAAAAACACACATGCAAGTTGTAGAAGTTTGGGAGCATCTCAGAATCAGTACACCCATAAACCAAATTCTCAGCACAGAGGAGATTTATTACCCTGAAGGGGCAAGGAAGGAAAGGAGCTGCTTCCGGATTGAACAAAGACACACAGCAGCAGCAGCTGATTTCTGCAGGAGCTGGTCTTTAAGGGGAAAAGAGAGAAGTCTGTGTTAGGGTATATTAGTAAGTCCTGATTGGACAGGTTTCGCCAATGTAGAAAAATAATGAATTTCGATTGCTGGACTTTGGTGTTTAGTCTCAGGGATGAGTCAGTGACCAAATAAGGGAATACAACTTAGGCACTAGCTTTGGTAATATAATCTAATGATTTAACCAGGGGAAAATGCAAAACTTGTTGGAGTGATGTTTGCCATGCTCAAGTCTATTATAGAGCCCTTTACAAGTAATATTTTACAAGCTGAGCAGTCTGTATTTATATGTTTAGGAAAATGTGTGTATACATATATATGCATGCAATATAATAACAATTAATTTCTTAAAAAGAAACAAAAGAGCGGTATATGGGAGGGTTGTGAGGGAGGAGGGAGAAAGGAAAATAATTTAATTATAGTATAATCTCAAAAATAAAAATAAATCAATAGGACATCAAACATCTTAAGCAAACACTCAGAGAGTCTTGTAGTTTGGGCTTTCACATCTTATCCAAGTCAAGTGATAGGGCTGCTAGAGAGAAAACCAAGTATGCAGAGAGAAATCACATCACTGTTGGAAAGAGCATCTGAAACCAGCTATCACTAATCTCATACTCAATGGTGAAAAACCAAATGCTCCCTAAAATCAGGAAAAAGACAAAGAAGAAATCCACTGTCTGTTTTTCATTCAGCGTTCTGCCAACTACAGGAAAAACAAACAAAAATAAAAATAAAAACATGTGACTTGGGAAGGAAGGGGTGTGTGTGTGTGTGTGTGAAAGAGATGGGAGGAAGGGGAGAGAGGAGAGAGAGAACATTCTGCAAGTGCATACGTGTATAGAAAATTCAGGAGTTACCAGGTTCTGTTTTGTTTTGTTTTGTTTTTTTAAGTCTCTCAAATGTAATGAGCAGTGGAGCCTTGGATGCTCACTACCCCATGGGGAAACTCAGCAACTCCCTCAAATAGACTGCTCTAACGTCCTGAATCTTCTCAACTCAATCTTTGCAAAGCTCTCCTCATCTTGATATCAGTGTGGCCTAGTTAGAAAAATTCACTCAAATTCCCCTGCTTAGAACCTTCCTGATGCTTTCTTATCACAGCTTGTGGACAGGTACCACTTTCACTTGTCCGAGACAAAGTTAGTATAGAAGTTCAGAAGCATCTGGACTTTTTTTTTTTGACGGGGTTTCTCTGTGTAACCTTAACTATCTAGGACTCACTTTATAGACCAGGCTGGCCTCGCACTCACAGCAATCTGCCTGCCTCTGCCTCCCTGAGTCCTGGGATTAAAGGTGTGCGCCACCATGCCCGGCTGCATCTGGACCCTTTTTTTTTCTGCAGCATTTTTAAAATATTAATCACAGGTTATGTACTTTGTATCCCAGCCTTAGCCCCCTCCCTCATTCCCTCCAAATCTCACCATCCCTTCCTCATCTCCTCCCTGCCCCTTTCCAAGTCCACTGATAGGGGAGGACCTCCTCCCTTCCATCTGACCCTAGCTTATCAGGTATCTTCAGGACAGGATGCCATGTCCTCTTCTGTGGCCTAGCAAGACTGCTCCTCCCCCCAGGGGGAGGGTGTCAAAGAGCTTGCCATTGAGTTCATGTCAGAAATAGTCCCTGTTCCCCTTATTAGGGTACCTGCTTGGATACTGAGCTATCATTTGCTACATTCAAGCAGGGGTTCTAGGTTATATCCATACATGGTCCTTGGTTGGACAGTCTCATAAAAGACCCCTGTGTCCTGATATATTTGGTACTTGTGGAGCTCCTGTCCTCTCCAGGTCTTAGTAACTCCCCTTTCTTTCATCTGGACCCTTAATGGGGCCATGCTACCACAAGTATGAAGGAACATGACTCGAGTCACCATGTAGGATTGGCACAAGGTGCCTCTCAACTCTGCTAGTGAATTCGTTCCGTGTGGTACCTCTTTACTGTCACAGCTCAGTCTAAAGCAAACTGGCCCTTTACCATAGAGATTGAGAAGAAATGTTCTATGGAATAAAGTCTGAAGATTTCACCCAAAATCTTTCAATATCGGACACACACCTATGGTGCTTCTAACACCTCCTGAACTTTAGAAACCTTCACTCTGCCTAGGAAGTTACTTGACAGCATTTGCTACACCGTGTCCCCATCAAGCCTTCCTTTGGGGGTGGCTTCCTTGACTTTTGCACGTGCAGGCTCTCTCCTTTGCAACTGTACTACATCTGAGTCTGAAAACCCACGTGTGATGTCATCTCTAAAACTCCAACAAAGATCACTCCTCCTACACCCTTCCTTGTGGCCAGTACATTTGCTCAAATGATATGTAATCTTACCACATTCTGGATGAAGAGAATAAACTACTTCTTTTTAAACAAATAAATTTTGGCCCACTGACATGTCACTTGAGAACTTTTCATGTATCATCTCCCAGAAGACAATGTCTGTTCCTTAAATAATTTTTTTTAATCCCCAACATCTTCATGCTGTCAGCAAAGGAAAGATTCTGGGACGCTATCAATTTCATAGTTATTTAGGTGTGTTTCTTTTGCTGGCTCCTGATAGGCTGTTGTTCCACAGTCAAGAGATTCAAATAGAATCAGCAACTTCCAATTGAGACGTTGATCTACTGACATAGTTAAGTGTTTTACAAAATTGAGGCCAGATGAAAAGGGACACAGGTTAGGGCTGGCAAAGAGTGTTTGATAGTCATTTACACGTAAAAGGAGATGTAGGTAGAAATATGTATTGTTCTTGGTTATGCAGATGAGAAAATCCCACACCCCACATGAGTCCAAAATGTAGTACAATAGAAAACCGTTTATACATTTGGTCCATAAATTCTTCATCTGCAATGAACTTGGATCAAACCCAACTCTGTTGCTGCTCACACTTGATATTTTTGAACAATAGACTTGATTCTTGTAAGGCCATTTCTCACTTCATTGCTTTTCTAGGAAAGAGGTTAATGTGCTCAGAAACATAATCTTCCTCTCGTGTCTTTGGCATCTTCCCAGAACTGGTCCCTCTAGTCTAGAACATGCTTCTCAAACCCTCATTCCTGGCCACATCTGAGTCCTCCTTCTAGTCTTTAGTGAAAGGCTGACTCTCAGATGATCCTCCCTCTGTGTTCTCATGACTTTCTTTCTTGTTCCCTTAAAAACTGAGCTTTCAAAAAGAGATGATGGCAAAACAAATGTCATCTTATCTCTATCTGAAGAGTAGAGCAAATAGAATACACTTATTCTGATGCCTCCTTCCTTCCATTTGACTGGAGAAAAAAAGATAATTAAACCTAACAAATAGTGAAAGGCTGGCACTTTGTATCCCTTAAACAATCAAACCATTGGCAGAAATACTCAGTGGAGTCACAAGATAGTCAACGGTGCTCCAAGAACAAATGCTATACAGAACAGGAACTGAATGTGGCATCACAACTAAGAGAATGGCATGAGTAATGGAGCAGAGGTTATTTCTAGAGCATAACTCACATATATCATATATATGTATATATGTATGATATATTTATATACACACACACCAGCACGATTTTAAAAGTTCCTCTCTCCAATAACCCCCCCCCCCCCAAATAAAACCTCTCAATGAATTTGAGACGGGAATCCTGATGAGCAATCCCATCGCCAGAGCTCAGAGGAGAGCGGGGTTCTGTTTAGTCTCCAGTGAGCTGCTCAGAGGGTTCTGTCTCCCCAGCAGCTCCTTCATATGTTCCCATCTTTCATATCCCTTTCAGCTAATTGACAGGCCACCTCCCAACCCCCATACTCATGGATTGCTACACATATTAGTGTTTTCAAAGCAATGTTCCCAGCTGGAGTTCTCATAGGGGTCTGTACACCCAGGAGGAAAGCGTTAAGTTTGAAAACTCAGTTTTAATTGCATTTGGATTTAAGAAGTCTGTTTTGATTTTCAAGTAACGTCAAGACAGCATATCTCTTACAATTTAATGAAAAGGGGAGTTTTCTTCATAAAAAAAGTGGAAGAGGGAGTCAGATAACTCTGAGGCACCTCCCCCATCATCTGCAAAATTTAATTTAGGCTGAGTAAATTGAATGCCAAGACTGTTAGAGCCTCAAGAAATGCCTTTCAAAGGTCTCTGGCGCCCTCTACTGGTCATCAAAGCTGAGACCAGTAATGCAGAAAAAAAAAATTTCACGGTCCTTCAAAGTTGTACAATTCCACTTAACTTACAGTGGATGTTATTTTGAAAGGGCCTTGCTTAGTACGACCAGTTAGCTAGTTGATACAAAGGACAAAGTGATTCAAAACACATCTCTCCTTTGAGATTTTGACTACTGTGAAGTTTTTGTTTTGTTTTTGTTTTAATTCACTTTGCATCCCTATCACAGCCCCCTTCCCCCTCTCCTCCTGGTCCTGCCCATCCACAAATTTCCCCATTTCCTCCATCCCATTCTCCTCAGAAAAGGAGAGCCACCCCACAACCCTCCCCAACACATCAAGTCACATTAGGACTAAGCACATCCTCTTCCCTTAAGGCTCTCAGAAGACAGGCAAGCTAGGGGCAAGTGACTGAAAATCAGGCAACAGAGTCCATGTCAGAGATGGCCCGCTCTATTTGCTAAGAGACCCACATGAAGACCAAACTGTCCATCAGCTACATATGTGTAGACGACCTTGGTCCAGTCAATGCATGCTCTTTGGTTGGTAGTTCAGTCTCTGTGAGCACCAGTGGTCCTCTACTAGTTGACTCTGTTGGTCTTTTTGTGGAGCTCTTGTCCTCTCCAGGTTCCTCTATCATTCCCCCAACTCTTCTACAAGACTCTCCTAGCTTCACCTAATGTTTGGCTGTGGGTTAATCTGTTTCAATGCACTGCTGGGTGGAGCCTCTCCAAGGACAGTTATGCCAGTCTCCTGTTTGCAAGCACAGCAGAATGTCATTAATATTGTCAAGGGTTGGCTCTGTCCCATCGAATGGGTCTTAAGTTGAGCCAGTCATTGTTTGGCGCTTCCTCAATCTCTACTCCAGTTTTATCGCTGAATACCTTGTTGACAAGATAAATTTTGAGTCAAAGGTTTTGTTGGTAGGTTGGTGTCCCATTCCCTCCACTGGAAAGCCTGCCTGGTATAGAATGTGACTACTTCAGGCTCCGTATTCCCTGCTTCTGGGAGTCTCAGGTAGAGTTACCTCCCATATCCTCCCAGGAGCCTACCCCGACATGAGTTTCCTGAGTTGTATCCCACTGTGGAAATGAACCATATTTTCTTTACCTGTTCTTCAGTTGAGGGACATCTAGGTTGCTTCCAGTTTCTGACTATTATGAATAAGGCTGTGATGAACATAGCTAAGCAGGTATCCCTGTGGAACATCTTTTGGGTATATGCCCAGGAGCGGCAGAGGTGTGTCTTGAGGTATGCTTATGCCCAGTTTTCTGAAATAGCACCAGATTTATTTCCAGAGTGGTTGTACAAGTTTGTGCTCCCACCATTAATGGAGGAGTGTTCCCCTTTCTCCACATCCTCACCAGCATGTGATGTCACTTGAGTTTTTAATCTTAGCCATTCTGATGGGTGTAAAACGGAATCTCAGAGTCTTTTGGATTTGCGTTTCTCTGATGGGTATGAACAGTGAACATTTTTAAAAGTGCTTCTTACCATTAGAGATTCTTCTGTTGAGAATTCTCAGTTTTGCTCAGTTGAATTATTTGGTTTGTCATTGGTAGCTATTTACTTGAGTGAATCATTGACCTCTACTCCCTGCCCTCAAAACAAACAAAGTAAAACAGTAAAATAGAGTAGCCTTGACATTACTCAAAAAGGCCCACTTTCCAAGAGTTAGTGTTTCTAGCTTCGGCATCATCATCCTGCTCATCACCACAATGGCCTGAACAACAGAAGGGTCCTAAAGTGATGGGTCCCCTCTTTAATGCATGCTCTATTAAATGAGAAGTTGAGGACAATGTGACAGTTGTTTTATTAAAACTATCTATTGCTTCTGCATACATCTGGCCTGTTTCTGCATTAATAGCAAATTACATTTCATATACTCTCAGATATAATTAAAGTATAGACGTGTTGTTAATTACCAATGTTCCTTGTCATTTGTTAAGACACCACCATTCTCCATTGACTGAGTAGGGTTTATCCATTTATTGCCTGATGCTACATCTCCATATATTGGATCACACAAGAACAGTCAAGCTTCTATTTCAAAGCTACCATGCAAATGAGAGCAGATTCTTGGAATTTCTTTAGGTAATTGTGTATTTTAATCATTAATTTGTACTAAAAATGGGTGGGTTCCGAAAATTTGAAAGTCATGGAATTCTTGATTGTGGACTTCCTCTCTGTGAAAGCCACGAAAATGTGGACCATGATGAATAGCATGGTGTCGACCTACCTGGGTTTAGAAGGTTGGTATTCATGTGTGGATGTGGCCTGGAACCCCCGCACAGATGGGGCCCATGATAGCTCGGTGTAGGACTGAAGACCCTACTGAGGGAAACAGGGACTGTTTCAGTCATGATCTTGATGGCTGACTCTTTGACCCTCCCCCATACAAGCCAGGGAGTGACAGACTGGCTAGATCCCAGGGGAGGACATTGCAGCCAGCCCTGAGGAGACAGGATAAGCTGGGGTTGGATAGAAGGGGAGGAGGTCCTCCCCTGTTGGTGGACTTGGAGGGGGCAGGGAGGAGGGAGATGAGGGAGGGAGTGGGAGGGTAGGAGGGAATGAGGGAGGAGGCTACGCCTGGGATTCAAAGTACCTAACCTGTGATTGAGATAAAAATAAATAAATTAAAAAAAAAAGAAGGTTGGTATTATGTGGAAACTCCCTTTCTCATGGCACAGAACCACATCTCTAATAACACAGACATTTATTACATAGCTGTCGCTTGTGCGCATTGCTTTCAATATGGGAACCACAAGGAAGAAGAGAGACTGTTTCTTCACTTGATCCCACAAAGTTTATACCCACCAGAAAATATGTTTATTGACTCTTATTTTCTTAATGTTTCCTCATGTCTGTCACAAGCCATCTTCCATATTAAGGGACAAACCTACAGTTCATCATTTTGTTGCTGCCTGGGGATTGTGGTGAGAATGTTCTGAGAGTTAGCATTCATATTTAATCATCTTAATGCACGAACAGTGGAGTTGGCAACTGTAGACAATACTAAAATCCTGAGATGTTACTATGCTACACAATATAACCCAGCTCATAATTGTTTGGCATCATCAGTAGACCCTAACTATGGAGGTAGTGAAAAAAAAAAGTCAACATGTTTCTGCCTCAGACCATCCTCCCCCCAGTTACTGATGTGTTAAATCTGAAATAAAACTCCGAATTATTGTGTCCTTGGTCCACAAATAGTGTAAAGAATAAAGGTTTCATCGTGCTGCTGACTTTTCTGTTATGGCAACATTTGAACTATTATTCACAGAGAATCACAGGTGTCTGTTGAATAGTTTTGCCGTGCCAGGTCTTGTGTGCACTGCTTTCCTACAGTGGTTCTGGGCAAAGAAGGTGTGGTTTTCATTACTGTGATATATATGCCATAGGCGGTTTTATTTTGGCTCATAGTTTCTAGGGTTTTATTCTGTCAGCTGGTTTTAGTGCTATGGCAGATCAGAAGCATCATGATAAAAATGCAGGGCAGGGAAGTGGTACTCACCTCACAGCAGGAAACAGAGGAGAGATTGATAGGGGTCAAAGAGAACATAACACAATACCTTCACTTATCACTATGGCGATAACCTGACATATGCAAAGCATGTGGCAGAGCATCTAGTAAGGGAAGGTGGATGTTCCCATTATAGCCTCTGGTCTGGGAGTTAAAACTGGCCAAGGACACGCCAAAAGGAATGATACTATGTATCCATTTGTAGCTGGGGTCCTAAGTCTGTTTTGGAACATGCTCAGTCCACAGGCTTTATACCATCACCCCTGGGTCTTAGAAAAAAAGCAAGACACTAGTTACAAGAGAACAAGACCAAAGTGTTTTGCAGTTTGTGTGACAAACTGGGTAGTGTCAATGATAAGCCCCTTATCAGTTTAGAGAAAGCAGCTCCATGTAGACTTGAAAGATCTGTGGCTGTTTGAGAATGAAAGATGGCTGAAGTGTTTACACCAGGCAGAAGCCCAAGTTTCTAGAGATCCTGGCTTCGTTGGGAACAAAATGGGAAGGCTCATATTCTAAGAAGCTGCATAGTGGCTTGTTCTCAGGGGTCTGCCGGAATTTTCATATCTCCTTCATGTGTTAGGTTTTGCGAAGAGGAGCAAAGACAATATACAATGTGTTTCCACACTGGCAATGCAATCACTTTCATTTGATCCAAGGAGTCTTTCCCAAGAGGTGAGAATGTCACTGCCCTCCCAACACACAGCATTAAAAAATAAACTCATTGTGTCCTCCTTTATTATCAGCAGAACTGAGCCTCTTAAGTAAATTACTCTGTGGTCTAGAAATCTGAATACATTTCTCAACAGAGATAAAAGGACAACGTGGTGATTCATAAACCAAAGGATGAGGGAAAGGTCGTCCCATGATTTACTGGAGTGGGTGAGGCTGTTTGCAGCAGACTGATCCTACCCATGCTCCTTGAGTTGACTTGCTTTATAGTGAGGAAGCATTCTCAAGTTTCTGCAGACTTTGAATGGGCTCTGGACATTGGGCACAGGCTTGGGAAACAGCCTGCAAGAATTCAGGGGCTTTGGTCCAATGATCACAAAAATAAATCCTTTCAAAAAACTGTTTGGTATAGAAGCACATTCTTACACATCAAAGACTGCAGATAACAAGGAAACTCAGGAGATAAATGGACTGTGGCCTTGTAAAACTCTGAGTATGTGAATGAACGCAGCTGATCCCAGATTCATGAACCCTAAAAACTGAGAAAAATGGGGAGTCTTCATTCATCACTAAGTTTGCGGCAAATTTACAGTGTTATAACAGCATAATACATACAGCACATTGTAAACTGTGAACTATAGTAAACGAGCCCATAGAACTTGGGTGGGCTAGGTCATGAGATTTAAAACCTTTCTCATTAAAATTGTTTTCTGCCACTGAAAGAGACACGCATGCCAGTAGAACAGATGGGGAAAATCCATAAGTAGATCCAATTGCACATGACTTCAAAATAATTCTTTAAAAAATGCAGCATCTGAAATTATGGAACGCATAGCCATGCTTTTTAAAGTTATAATTATATTCATCATTTATAAAAGGAAAAACTGTACAGGTATGAAAGTTTTAAGTGTCAAAGTAGAACTATGTAAGTAAGACGAGAAAACTGATGACTTTTGACCCCTTTTCTATGGGCAAAACATTCCTAACTAAGCACCCAAATTTGATGCAATGAAGAATGTAAGTGATGCATTTGGTTAAATCTGAGACATTGCTATGTCAAAACACGATAGGGGGCTAAAAAGCCACCTCCACAGTTAAAAGCTTGGGCTGTTCTTCCAGAGGACCTAGGTTTGGTTCCCAGCATCCAGCAGGTAACTCACAACCATACATAACTCCAGCCCAGAAGACCTTATACCATCTTCTGGCCTCCACAGCACCAGGCATACAAGTAGTATACAGACACATATTGTATGCAGTCAAAATACTCATACACATAAAAAAGTAAAAATTAAAAATGTTTTAGATTTCAAAAACACAATAAGGAAAACTCTGGAGTCTGTCTTTTAACTTATAAGCACGTATTTGAGCTGTTTTTGTCCTTGGTCAGAAAAAGATTGTTTTTGCAATAAGCACCAGTCAACGCAGAGACATAAAACTGGTCACAGTGCTGAGAACAAGAGATTGGATACTCAGGTCTAAATAGGGCATTTGTATCAGCTCTCCCTCCCACAGGCTCAGGGAGCCTCAGAGAGGATAGGCAAGAAATAGTTTAAGAGATGATGGGGAGGAGAAGTGCTGTGAAATGCAGTTTTCTGGACTTGACACAGCTATTGCAATCATTAACTCACACCAGCTGTATGATCAAACCAGCTCAAATTCCTAGAAAAAATGGGGATGGATTCTATGCCCCACCCCTTCCTGTGATCTGTTGGCAGTTGATGGTACCTGGGATGAAGAAACATCATTTTATGCAAGTATGGTCACTGGTTGATTTCCCTAGCGTCAGTAGACATCCATCCATCCATCCATCCATCCATCCATCCATCCATCCATATGTCATCAGGCCTGGTTAGTTATCAGAAGGAAAAGAAGAGGTGGAGAATGGGGATGAAGCAGAAGACGTGAAGTTGGGAGGGAAGGTTTTAGGTAGGATGTAGGGGAGCTTAGAGGGTGAGATAAGGGCAGGTAGAACCATACTGTATGTATACATTTATGAAACTCTCAAAAGTTAATGTGGAAAACATTATAATATGCATGATGCACACTGTGAGCCAAGTAATAATTCCTTTATTGTGCAAGAAGCTTCTAAGCTATAGAAGTAACAGGTAAAATCCTTAGGAAAGATAGGAGTGGAAATACAAAGTGGTCATATAAAAGAAATATAAATGGTTATTAAGTACATGAAAAATTGTAACTATACTCACAATAGTGTAAACTAAATCTAAAGTGTGATTACCAAAACATGCTAGGGGAAACAGTGTCTCGCACTACTATCATACCAAAACGTTTCAGTGGCTGTGAAGACGTTAGCCGCGTGTGCACTTTTCCTTCATCCCAGGGCATTGGTTATGTGAGCTGCTGCTTTCAGGAGTGTATTTCCAAAATTCACTGGCGAAGTTCCAAACAAAACTGCCGTTAGTTGTATAAGTCAGTAGTTCAAAGACCCTCTCTCTAAACCCTTGCCACAGCGTCATCATGAGTGTATCTGTTTCCCCCTCCAGCCTTGGGTTTGCCCATGAAACACTAAATGGGGGCAGAAACGACAAGGTTCCAATAAGACATGTGGGTCTTCGGAGAGATAAACAATAATTAGGTATTTGTTTTTTTCAATTTAGGTGTGGTGGTTTTTTGCTTGGGATGCACTTGTACAAGAAAAGCTGAAATGAAGGAGGCATTATGTGTGCATTAGCAAGTAATTGAGAGCAATGCAAATGTCCACCAGTAGGATGCTAATAGAATAACCTCTGAACAACCACATGGGGGAATGCTTAAGTCATTTTGATAAGGAGAACCATCACCCCTTAATGTGATGGATTCAAAGCGATAATAACCAATTATTTCCATTGAAGATCATCAAATGTTTTGTGCTAACATCCTTCACATTAATCAAGGAGTGTTTTGATCATGCCACCTCCAGTAAATCAGGAAGTGTGAGTTCAAACCTGGATTCTTATTCAGAAGAGACCCATGATAACTATAAGCTGAGGGTCTCGGGCTTCTCTTCACTGGGAAGGCGCTCATCTTTGAAAGGCCAGCACTTAATGAATGATAGAAACTGTTGCTGACAGTAGGTGGCCAATGCTGCTGACACTACTGCATTCTGTAGCTGCTGTAAACAGCAGGAGGTCAATGCAGGACAGGTCAGCGCTCAGAGTCACATTTACTAAGGCTTCGATTCCTGCTTCATCATTCGCACTATGATAAACTACTCACATTTGAACTATGATAAACACAGCCTGTAGAAAACTCACATTTCCTGTTACACCAGAATTAAAGAAACCTATATGAATAACTGCTGTTCATAAGACAGAATAAATGTGAGAATCCGTGCATTGTAAGACCATAGGTGTTGGTTGGCTTTTTCTTCTCTGATTTCTGTCTCTTTTCAATGAACTCATGGAAGTCTATAACTGGGAGCTCTATAAGTTTTCCCAGTAATAATTCATTTTTTAATATTTTAAAATAAGCTTATAAGTTATTTAATTCTCATTAAAATATCATAAAATTGAAACAAAAATTCTTGAAAGCATTCTGATATTTTATTCCAGATTGTTATCTCCTATGGAAGGCACCGAGGTCATGTTTCATAATAGGGTTCTTTTTACCCTATGTAATCTAGGTGTGTATTTTGGATTTGATTTGCAATTCCATATTATTTCTTCCAGTAAATATGATTACAGGTGTCATGCTGGGCCTGTACCTTGACACAGAGTCCTAGTCTCATTTCTGCTGCTCTGAGAAACACCCTTGCAAAGAAAGCAACCTAGAAAGAAAGGATTTATTTTAGCTCACAATTCCAGGTTACAATTCGTAACAGCAGGGAAGTTAAGAGGGCAGGAACTTAACACTCTCATGTCACAGCCACAATCAAGAGAGAGACATGGATGCATGTATACTTAGTATTTGACTCACTTTCTCTGGGTTTTTTTATAGTATGTTGACCAAACCAATACACATGCTCAGAGGCCAACTTGAGCTAGCAGTCATTCACAAAGACACTCTTCCCAGATGATTTAAATTGAATTAAATTGATAGTTAAAAGTTACCATTCTATTTGTGTGTGTGTGCGCGTGTGTGTGTGTTTGGGGTGAGATGTTCACTTTTCTATCCCATTATCAAACACAGCCCTGTGATTTGCTGTGGCTCATGTAGGAGATGCCAGATATCACACATGTGAAGGGAAGTTGTTAAAATCATCAAAGACAGAGTAAAGAATGGTTATATTTAATAGTAGGTAGTCAATAATCAGAGAAAATATCTATAATGGGTTAAGTAGTCAATATTCTGACTTTTAGGCCACAAAAAACTCTCCTTTATTCTTTTGAAATTGAAATGCCTTGAAGGTAGTACAAAGAAGAAGCCAGTATCCTAAGCTAAACATTTACTATAGGTGCCACCAAGGTAACAGTGGAAATTAAAAAGAGAGAACCAAAATGATGAAGTTATTTCTAGACAGTGGAACTGGGTTAATAAGGAATTTCATAATTTTTACAAGCAAGTACATCAATATCTATCTCAGTCTGTTCAGGCTACCCTAAGATTGGTGGCTTATATTCCTAGTGACATATCTGCCATAGTTCTAGAGGCTAGGCAGTCCGAGACAAAGTCTCTATAAGGTTCAGTAATAAGAGGCTGTTTCCTAATACCCAGAAATCGTATCTTGTTAATGTGCCTGGAAAACAGGACAAGGTGTGTATGGACACTCACAACTCTCAGCTGGGATTAGGTTTCAGTGTGTTAATTTGAAGGGAGAGGACACATACCATAGCAGCCTCCTAGAAGACAAGATTTACAACATTTGATAGCTAATAAAAAATTACCAGCCATTCAAAATCCAGCAAAATGAAAACCATAAAAATGATAAATGCAGATTAATCAAAACTGAATCTGAGCTGATGAAATTTGTTTCCATTCACTTGAACTACTCTGACTCAAGCTGTGGCTCATGACTCTGCCTTTGTGTTCTCTTTCTCTCTTTAGCTTTTGGAGACTTTCTCTCCTGAATTTACAAACAACACTTTCTTGTAAAACCTACCAGAGATTTTTTTTTTTACAGGCACATGAAGTAGTAAAAGAGGTCTCTTGGGACTTCTATCTGCCATTTTCTTTGGAAGTCTTCGTTCATGTTTATACTTTATAAATATTATTCAGTCTTTGAAAATCTTGAACGACAAAAAAAAAATTGTCATGAACCTTCCTTAAACTGAAGCCTCTGTCTGTCTGCTATTGTCAAAAACAACAGAGTAAGCTGTGAAATATGTGTGTCAGGAAAACCACTAGATGGAGCAATGTTCTCACATTTGGTAACCGTTGGAAGAGCAGGGCCCAGCAATCCCCTTAGCATTCTCCTGGCTCCCTTTACTCGCCAATGATCTTGTGAAAAGCACTACGTCTAAGACAACTTTGCTTTGCTTCACATGAAAGACAGCTTTTGTAGCTTTTTAGTGCTTAATTTTTTTCATATTAACACTGTGAACAGTGTCTGAGTGTTTTAGAAAGCAAACCTTACAGTGAATTCTGGTGCTTCTTTTCATCCTACAAATTCTACATGCCTGCATTACACAGCCCCACCACCCCACATTCCAGCATTGGATCCCAGGCAACCTCCTTCTGTTTAACAAGCCTTTACTGACCTTTCCAGTTCAGCACCTCTGCCCCACTAAAAGCTTGTGATACTTGTCCTATTCTCTGCTGCCCATTCCATTCAGATACAGGGGAAGGAATGGAATCATAGCTCATAGCTATTTCTGTAAAGATACTTTTTATTTTATTTATTTATTTATTTATTTATTTATTTATTTATTATTGTGCTGTGATGGACCATACTATCAAACTATGAGACAAAATGAACCATTTTTTTCTTCCTTAACTGCTTCTTGTCAGGTATGTGGTCAGTGATGAGATACGTAGCTAACATAGAAAACATTGCTTTTCATTGTTGTAAGCCTAAACCTTCATTTAGCAAACAGTCTCTCAACATGGACAACTTGCTGAACATTTGTTTGCTGCCACAGATAGAACAGTGAGTAAGGTACCATAGTTATATTGTTCTTACAGGGCAGAAGAAAATAACTACAGAAAGGCCAACAGAGGAAGCCCAGAGATCTGTGGGGAGAGACAAAAGCAGGAACTTGATTTCCTATGTAGTTAAGAAAGGGCTTCTCAAGAAGGCATGGACTAAAGGTATGCTTGAAAAATAGCAGCCATCACCAACCAGTTATAAGGGAAAATTAATTTTAGTTCAGGCTGCAGCCATTCACACAAAATAGGCCAGGTTCTTGGCATACTCCAGTTTCAGATATTTTTTATCACACCCATAGTGAGAAATCTATTTTATAATATTTGCAAGTGTATTACATACACACATGAGTGAAGTAAGACTTATATGATAGCGCTGGCCAGGGCATACCTCTTAAGCATAGTACTGGAGAGGCTGAAGCAAGAAGAATGTGAGTCCTCTCTTTCACCTTTAAAGTACTTCATAGCAGAGAAAAATACACAAAGCAAAAACTGTATAAACAAAAATAGATTATAGTATAAAACCATGAACAAGTAAGACAAGTTTCTAAAACTAACTCGGGAAAAAAAATAGATAATCTAAGTAGACATATAAACAGACTGAATCAGTAGTCATAACAACAGGCAAATGAGCACCAAAAACATAAAGAGAACTACCCACAAACAAAACTTCAGCTCTAAGTGCCTTAGGTGGTAAATTCTACCAAGTACTTATATAAGATTTTAAAATTAATACTTCCCCAATGCTTCCTAAAAATATCGCAGCAGTGAATACTTCCAGGTTACTCTAAGAAGTAATTTCCTCGGTATCAAGATCAAATATAGACATCCTAAGAAAACTGCATAACAATTATATACTGTGAACATGCATATGAAAACCTCCAACAATATAGTTACAACTTAATATGGCAACATCTAAAGAAGTTATACACCATCACCAAAAGAAATATGAACAAAGAGTGGAGGTCTGGAAATGAGTTGATTTGATCCATCATAGCAACAAAACATTAAACAAAAACATATGATCATGTTAATAGATACAGAAAATACACTTGACATCAAGTATAATATCTAAACATGATGTAAATATTAAACATTACAAGAATGGAAGAATGCTTCAATCTGATAAGAATACCTGGAAAATGCGGGCCTTCATGGTAGATGAGTGAATGTTTCTCTATGAAGACTGAAAGCAACACAAAGATATCCTTCCTATCACTCTCATTCAACATGAAACAGGAGGTGCAATCCAAGACAGGCAAGACAAAGACACGACAGGCAAGACAAAGAGACAGCAGGCATTTCTATTTGCAGATATATGATTTTTCTGTACATATAAAATGCATAAGGAATCTCAGGAAGATTTGTATAACAAAGTCAGAGAAGTTTCAAACTACAAGATCAACCACAAAAAGTAATTGTATTTCTCTAAACTTATATTGAATAATTTTCTTTTTACTGTTGTATCAAAAACAAACTGACCTTAATAAACAAATTTTAAAAAGTGAAAAATTGGTCCTGTCCTCTATGTTGCATTTTCCAGCTTAAAACTCTGCCTGTATTCTTGGAAGCCTGCTCACACCAGGGATGGCCAGGTAGGATGCTTTTTCTTAAGCCCTTGTCTGCATACCCCAAAGCAATAAACTATGCCTGCTCCCCTGCACTCCATTTTCTAGGCCACAGCTCTGCCTGCATTCCCTGAAGCCTGCTGGCACCAGGGACAACCAGATGGCTAAGGGCCAGCATAAAAACACAGTCAACAGCAGCCAGGGAAACATGGCACCACCAGAGCCCAGTTATCCTACTACAGCAAGCCCTGGGTAGCCTAACACAGACAAAGCACAAGAAGACGACCTTAAATCCAATCTTATAAATATGATAGAGGCATTAAAAGAGGAAATGACTAAATCCCTTAAAGAAATATGGGAAAATACAATCAAACATGTGAAGGAAATGAATAAAACTGTTCAAGAACTGAAAATCAAAACAAAAGTAATAAAGAAAATACAAACTGAGAGAATCCTGGAGATGGAAAGACCTAGGTAAGAAAAAAGAAACTACAAATGCAACTCTCACCAACAGAATACAAGTAGAAGATATGACAAAAGAAACTGATATATCAAACAAAATGTTAAATATAAAAACTTTCTGACATAAAACATACAGGAAATTTAGTACCCTATGAAAAGACCAAACTTAAGAACAATAGGAATAAAAGAAGAAGGAGGAGGAGGAGGAGAAGAAGAAGAAGATTCCTAGCTCAAAGACCCAGAAAATATTTTCAACAAAATCATAGACAAAAATTTTCCTAACCTAAAGAAAGAGATGCCTATACCTCTACAAGAACTTACAGAACACCAAAAATTTGGACCAAAAAAAATCCTCCTACCACATAATAAAACACTAAATATACAGAACAATAACAACAAAAGAATATTAAAAAACCTCAGAGGAAAAAAAAGCCAAGGAACATAAAAGAGCAGCAAACTAGAATTAGATTCAGTTTCTCAACAGATATTTTAAAAGCCAGAAAGACCTGCCAGATGTTTTGCAGTCTCCGAGAGACCACAGATGCCAGCCCAGACTCCTTATTCAGCCAAACACTATAAATGGAGGAAACAAGATATTCCATGAAAAAAAAAAGAAAACAAATTTAAACAGCACCCTTCCACAAATTCAGCCCTACAGAAGATAATATAATATCTTCCTCCAATACAAGGAAGTTAACTACACCCAAGAAAACCCAGGAAATAAAAAATTTCACACCATAAAAACCAAAAGAAGCGAAGTGTGTGCATGTGTACATGCATGGCTACACACACACACACACACACACACACACACTACTACCATCAATATCAAAATAACAGGAATTAACAGTCATTGGTCTTCCTGTTAGACCAGCACCATTTGTTGAAGATCCTGTCTTTTTTCCATTGAATGGTTTTGGCATCTTTGGCAAAAATCAGGTGTCCATAAGTGCATAGATTTATTTCAGGGTCTTCTATTCAATTCCATTGATCCACCAGTTTGTTTCTATGCCAGTACCATGCAGTTTTTAGAATTAAATATCTCTCAACAGCAGTGAATGCAATTCCCCAATAAAAAGACACTGACTATCAAAATGGATGTGAAAACAAGATCTATCATTCTGCAGCATACAAGAAAAACATGTCAACAGCAAAGACAGACATTACCTCAAAGTAAAGGTCTGAAAAAAGATTTTCCAAGCAAATGGACCCAAAGAGCAAGCTGGAGTAGTCATTCTAATATCTAATAAAATAGACTTCCAACCAAAAATATCAAGAGATAGAAAAGGACACTTCATACTAATCAAGGGAAAAAAATTCATCAGATGACATTCAATTCTAAATGTCTGTGCTTCTAATGCAATGACACTGATATTCATGAAAGAAACATTACTAAACCTTAAATTACACATTGAACCCCACACAATAATATTGGCAAACTTCAACACCACACTCTCACCAATGGACTGGACATCCAGACAGAAACTAAACAAGAAAATAATGGAACTAACGGACATTATGACTAAAATGGACCTAATTGATATCTACAGAACATTTCACCCAAACACAAAAGAATATACATTCTTCTCAACACCTCATGAGCCCTTCTCCAAAACTGACCATATACTAGGCCACAAAGCAAGACTCAATAGATACAAGATAATTGAAATAACTCCTGCATCTTATCAGACCAGCTGGACTTCTTCAACAACAGAAACAACAAAAAGCCTACAAACTCATAGAAACTGAACAACTTTCTTCGCAATGACCACTAGGTCAAGAAAGGAAAAAGAAATTAAAGACTTCCTAGAATTCAATGTAAATAAATATACATTTCCAAACTTACAGGACACAATGAAAGAAGTGTTATGAAGAAATTTCATAGCACTAAACACCTTTATAAAGAGGTTAGTGAGATGTCATACAAGAGACTTAACAGCACACCTGAAAGCTCTAGAATAAAAAGAATCAAACACACCGAAGAGGATTAGATGGCAGGAAATAATCAAACTCAGGCCTGAAATCAATAAAATTGAAAACAAAGAGAACAATACAAAGAATCAGTGAAACAAAGCATTGGTTCCTTGAGAAAAACAAGATAGACAAACTCTTGGCCAAACTAGACAAAAGGCAGAGAGAGAATATCTGAATTAACAAACTCAGAAGTGAAAAGGGGGCTTAGTAGACACACACGGATCTTTAGGACTTACTTTAAAAACCCTGTACTCCATAATTTTCTTGATAGTTACCACTTACCAAAATTAAATCAAGATCAGGTAAGCCTCCAAGGAAAAGGAAGTAGTCAGTAAAGTCTCCCAACAGGAAATAACAAAACAAACAAACAACAACAACAAAAACCCCAACAAAACCAGCCCAGGGCCACACATTCTACCAGAACTTCAAACCTTCAAGAGCTAATACCAATACTCTTCAAATTATTTCACAAAATAGCAACAGAAGGAACACTATCAAAATTGTTTTACAAAGCCACAGTCACCCTAATACCTTAACCACAAAAAGACTCAACCAATAAAGAAAATTTCAGACCAATCTCCCTTATGAACATTGATTCAAAAATACTCAATAAAACACCCACAAACTGAATCCAAGAACACATCAAAAACATTATCCACCATGATCAAGTAGGCTTCACCCCAGAGACACAGGGATGGATCAATAATTGAAACCCCATCAATGTAATTCACCATACAGACAAACTGAAAGAAAAGAAAAGAAAAAACACATGGTCATCTCATTAGATGCTGAAAAAGCCTTTGATGAAATCTAACACCCCTTCGTGATAAAAGTTTTAGAGAGATCAGGGACATAAGACACATACCTAAACACAGTAAAGGCAGTATACAACCAGCCCAGAGCAAATATCAGTTAAATGGAGAAAATAATTAAAGCAGTTCCACTAAAATCAGGGGAAACACAAGGCTGTCCTCTTTCTTCCTATCTATTCAATATAATGCTTGAAGTTCTAGCTAGAGCAATAAGACAATGGAGGTCAAGGAGGTACAAATTGGAAAGAAAGAAGTCAAACTGTTGCTATTTACGTATGATAAGCTAGTATACATAAATGACCCCAAAAATTCTACTAGAGAACTCATACAGCTGATATACACCATTACCAAAGAAGCTGGATACAAACTAAACTATAAATAAATAAATAAATAAATAAATAAATAAATAAATAAATAAATAAATAAATCAGTAGTCCTCCTATATACAAATGATAAACTGGCTAAAAAAGATATCAGGGAAACAATACTTTTTACAATAGCCACAAATAATATAAAATATCTTGTTAATTATAACCAAGCAAGTGAAACACCTGTATGACAAGAACTTCAAATCTTAGGAGAAAGAAATTGAAGATCTCAGAAGATGGAAAAATCTCCCATGCTCAAGGATTGGCAGGATTAACACAGTAAAAACTGCCATCTAACCAAATGTAGTCTACAGATCCTATGCAATTTACATCGAAATTCCAACACAATTTCTTATAGACCTTGAAAGAACAAGAAATACAATCTTGTATGATAAAAAGAACTTCTGGAGGTATCACTATCCCTGACTTCAAGCTGTACTACAGAGCAGTAGTAATAAAAACCTCATGGTACTGGAATAAAAACAGATAAGTAGATCAATGGAATTGAATTGATTCAAAATACCAGAAATAAATTCACATACCAATGAACACTTGATTTTTGACAAAGAATCTGAAACTATACATGGATAAAAGAGAACATCTTCAACAAATGGTGCTGGTCTAATTGGGATGTCTGCATGTAAACAAATGCAAATAGATTCCTATCTGTCACTCTCCACAAACCTCAAGTCCAAGTAGATCAAAGACCTAAACATAAAACCAACTACACCAAATCTGAGAGAAGAGAAAGTGGGGAATAGCCTTAAATACATTAGTACAGGAGACAACTTCCTGAGCAGAATACCACCAGCTCAGGTAAGAACAACAGTTAATAAATGGGACCTCGTGAAACTGAAAAGCTTCTGTCATGCAAAGAACACTGTCAATAGGCCCAAATGACATCCCACAGATTGGGAAAAGATCTTCACCAACCCTACATTTGACTTTGGGCTAATATCCAAAATACATACAGAACTCAAGAAATTAACAAACCAAATAACCCAATTAAAAAAAGTGGGATACAGAGCTAAGCAGAGACCTCTCAGCAGAGGAATTTCTAATGGCTGAGATGCATGGAAAGAAAATTTCAAAGTCCTTAGTCATCAAGGAAATGCAAATCAAAACGACTCTGAGTTCTACCATACCCCTATCAGAATGGCTAAGATCAAAAACTCAAGTGACAGCACATGCTGGCAAGGAGGTGGAGAAAGGGAAACCCTACTCCATTGTTGGTGGGAAACTGAAAAGCTTCTATAATGCAAAGAACTCTGTCAATAGGAACAAATGGTACAACCACTTTGCAAATCATTCTGACACTTTTTCAGAAAATTGGGAACAGCTCTACCTTAAGACCCAGCTATACCACTCCTGGGCATATATCCAAAAGATGCTCCACCACACCACAAAGACACTTGCTCAATTATGTTTGTAGCAACTTTATTCATAATAGCCAGAAACTGGAAACAAACTGTATGTCCCTCAAACAAATAATGGATTAATGAAAATGTGGTACATTCAAACAATGGAGTATTACTCAGTCATCAAAACAATGACAACATGAAATTTGCAGGCAAATGGATGGAACTAGAAGAGATCATCTTAAGTGAGGTAACCCACACTCAGGAAGACAAAAATGGTATGTAATCACTTATAAGTGGATATTAGCCATAAAGTAAAGGATAACCATGTTACAAACACATACCCAAAGAAGCTGAATAATGAGGAGGGCCCAAAGGTTGCTGCTTGAATTTCACTGAGAAAGGGGAAAAGAATAAACCATTGGGGCGGGGGTTGAAACAGTAGGGATGAGGTGGGTGAAGGACAGAGGGAGAGAGTAATGGGACAGACAACTGAATTCATGGGTAGGGGGTATCTCTGGGTTGAACCAAAAACCTAGGACAATAGTATCTCCCAGGATTCTATGAAGGTAACCATAGCTAAGACTCCTAGCAATGGTGGATATGGAGCTTGAACCTCCCATCTCCTGTAGCCAGGAAAGACTTCCAATGGGGGAACTGGGATACCAATTCAGCCACAAAGTCTTAAATCCACAATTTGCCCTGCCCACAAGACGTGCAGGATTAAAAGATACAGCAGATTTGGGGGGAAGGGCCAACCAATGACTGGCCCAGCTTGAGATACACATCATGAGAGAGAACCCACCTCTGACACTATTAATGATACTCTGCTCTACTTGCAGACAGGAGCCTAGCATAACTGTCATCAGAGAGGCTTCACCCAGCCCCTAATGGAAACTGATGCAGAGTACCACAGCCCAAATCAGGTGGAGCTTGGAGAATCCTGCAGAAGATGCAGATAAAGGATTCAAAGAGCCAGAAAGGTCAAGTACACCACAAGAAAACCTAGAGAATCAGCTTAGCAGAGTTCATAGAGGTTCATAGAGACTGAACTGCCAACCAGAGAGCATGCATGGGAATGAACTAGGCTCTTTGCATACATGTAACAGTTGTGTAACTGGGTCTTCATGTGGAACTCCCAAAGTGTCCCAGAGGCTGTCTCTGACCACATTGCCAGCCTTTGCATCCCTTTCCCCTAACTGGGCTGTCTTGTTTACCCTAAATGGATGAAAATGCACCTAGTCTTCCTGTAACTTGATATGCCAAAGCTGCTTGATATCCATGGGAGAACTCCTCTTTTCTGAGAAGAATGGGAAGAGAGGTGGATGAGGGGGTAGGAGAAATGAGAGGGAGAGACTGGAAGAGAGAAGGGAAGGGACACTGAGACAGAAGTGTAAATTAAACAACTTAATCAATTTTTTAAAAGGAAAGAAAGTGAAAATTTTGTATTCTGAACACTGTTGAAATACCTGGAAAGACATCTAAATAAATGGAAAAATATGTTGTGCTCATAGTTTAAGAAACAGTCATTTTTAGGTGGTCATACCCTGTATAGATTCAGCACAGTCGCCACAAAAATGTTCCATTTCCAGGATTCCCTTATGGTAGGCAAGTCTTCTTGGTAAAAACATATGTTTAGTTCTAGGATTTATATGGAAACTCATGGAGATTAAATAACTCAAATAATTCTGAAAACGGGGATCACACTTTGAGTATTAACAGTTTCTCTTTCAAAACTTACTCTAAGGGCTGGTGAGCTCTCCCTGTAGGTAAAGGCACTTGCCGCCAAGTCTGGTGATCTGAATTCAATCCTGAGAACCCACAAGGTAGAAGGAGAGACTCAACTTCTGTAAGTCATTTTATGACTTTCACATGTGTGCTACACACACAAACACACACATAAATAAATAAGTAAATAAATGTGAAAGAAATGATTAAAGTTACTATAAAACAATAGTTATTGACATTATTTTTTAACAGGCATATGACTTTTTATGTTGTTTTGAGACTTATATATGCAATTATCAAAGAATGCACTTAATAAGTGCTATAAAATGGAGACATGTGGATATTGAAGCTAAACTTACAATCCCAGGAGTAAGTTCATATATGTATGTTCAATTGATTGCCAATGGGGATCTTTTTTTAATAAATTTATTTATTTTTATATCAATCACAGGTTAGGTTTTTTGCATCCCATACGTAGCCCCCTCCCTCACTCCCTTCCACCCTCCCCAACCCTCCATCATCTCCTCCCCGCCCCCTCCAAGTCCACCAACGGGGG
>JAQQSO010000038.1:118511-236723 GCA_028658305.1 Pachyuromys duprasi | reverse complement strand
AATGAGGGAGGGGGCTACGCTTGGGATGCAAAGTACCTAACCTGTGATTGATACAAAAATAAATTAATTAAAAAAATTCCCAGGACACCATGTAGAGAAGAGCAATCTGCAACCTTTGTTCTTGACACATAGACAGTAGTGATGATTGTTGCTGTCTTAAGCTGACTATTCAAGTACAGTTGCCTCTGTGAGTTTCTTAGAGTTTGGGGACACCTAGACATGGATTTACTAAGCATTTTGTTGAGCATGTACAATATTCTAGGCACCAGGGATATAAATGACCTTCCATGTAGGGAATGCAAGTCATAATGATGTGGTATGATGGATACATGCTCAGGGAATCATGAGAGTCTCCCAACCCATTTCCCCTGAATAAACTGTTCAGATTCAATACTGACCTCAAAGCACCAGCCATTGTAAATATAGCACAAGTGAAGGGATTATGTTAATAATATTCTAGCCAGCATGACCATCTTAACTTTCCCAGAGCCTGTTCCAGATTTCATTTGTGCCTTGGCATAACTAAAGCAACATGCTTTCACTGTCAAAAATGACCTCATTTGTTTAATAAATTATATAGCCAGCCAACTTATGATGGATAGAGGCTAATTCCTGCTTTGCTTTAATACAGAGATAGTTTGATTTTTCACTTCTGAGACACTGGCTATGTGCAAGGCATTATACTTCAATCACCCACCCTGCCCTTCACAAGCCTTAAATGTAAAACATTGCCCTGTCCTATAGAGTTCACACTTAGACTTTAAGTAAGATGGCGTGATACCGTAATATTAGCAGTAACAGTAAGATTCGAGAGCAATTCTGCTTGGCTCCACTGCAGTAACAGAGTAACTTTCACTACAATATTGAGGAAAGAGAAGCCTGTCCTCAGAGAAGATGAGAGGCAGGTGATCCATGGATCCCTTGGCCATCTCCATCCTCTCCTAGAGTAGAGACAACAATTCTTAGCCATTTTCCCAGCTCTTAAGCCCCACGGAGCCTGTGTGTTTAGAATGTAACCCATGGGCCTGTGTTCTCACAGTGGGAGGTGTTTCGGTACACCCCTGAGTGAGGCTTCGGATTTTACCTCCTAATGTATGAATCCTCACTATAGTGCGTAGGGGAGTAGAAAAGGGAAAAAAAGTTCAATAGTGTACTAGACCTTTTATGGTCTGAAAAGGTTGAACCCCTTTTCTACTCCCTTTATTTACCTCAGCACTAAGATAAACTGAAGCAGGAAATTACATGTGTGGGTTAGGAAGCTTCACAAAAAAATGTAGTTGGAGATTCCAATGGGAATTTTACCAGTTGCTTAGGCTTTCTCGCCCTCAATAAAAATTGCTTAATTGGTTTATATTGCTATTGAAAGTGATTTTTTCATAACTGTGGGGGAATGTACACAACAGAGAAAGGTAAAAATGAAAGTTAAAATTCTCATAACCACAGCACTGCCGGAAATGTTCCCATGCTAATTCGTATGAGCACATGGCTTATTCTCTGATTGGAATTAATATGTACTGTAATATTCTTCTGTAAGTAGCTTCCACTTAAAAATTAATATTCCTAAGTATAATGTTATAAATGTAGACCATATGGATTTTCTTCCAGTGCCATGCTCTGTGATTGTCTCCCGTAATTTAACCACTACAACATGACAACGTACTTCAAGGTGGTTGTTCTTAGCTGTTTTGTCGGCGATTACACGGATCGTTACCACAGACATTCTTATGCAAACACGCATCCCATGGTATCTGTTCCCAGATTTAAAGTTGTTTTTACTTGTACACCTTGGAGAATTTCATACGTGAATATCTTGTATCTACATTGTCTCCACCCTTCCCTTTTGCTCTTCTGTTCCTCCTTCAACTCCTTTTCAAAGTCATGACCTCTATATCTGTAGTATTATTATTATTACACACATGTACGTATTTACATACAACCTATTGAGAACAGTTATTGCTGCCCATGTGTATATATGTTCAGGGATGAATTCCTTGTATTGGATAGCATTTCAAGAGGCTTGTCCCTGAAGAAGAAAACTGATTCTCCCTCATTCAGCAGCCATGGCCCACAGCTCTTTACGCAGGGGTGGGGTCTGGTGAAAATATTCGCATGTCACCTGGCCTGGTCATTGCACAGGCAACCACACTCCTGTGATTTTGGACCTGCTAGGTCCAAAAGATGCTACCTTGCGGCAAGTAGCAGCTTGTTTCTTTTTACTCAAATTTCAAAAAAAAAAAAAAAATGATGTATCTCCTCGTTCTGACTCATTCTCCCAAGCACACTCTGCCCTCATCCATACAGGTGATTATCCAATGGGTAATTATCCATCCATAATTATTACTGAGTATTGATCTTCCAAGGCTTTGCTGTTTTAACTGGATTTTGAATTTTGTTGTTATCAATAGCATATAGGTTTAGTGAGCAGAGCAGCTAAGCAGTAACTAAAATTAATTTAAATAATTAATAGAGTTCCAGTCAGCCAAAACGCATTCACTAAGTATTACTTATTATCTCTAGTTCTTCTATGGTCAGTAAGGAATTGGATTTTTTGGTGTTTTCATACATAAGAATGCTTTATTTATTTAAACTATGAAATGTTTGATTGCTCATGTTACAACCATTTTTCTCAAGTGGCCAGCTACTCTTTATAGACACTGGGTTTTCTTTTATTGACTATATATGTACACCTACATATGTGTATACATAACGGGAAGATGTTTACACACAAGGATAGATATAGACAGACAGTTCAACACTACACATCCATATGCAGGTTGTCACCTCATCCTACCACGGAGACACGATTACATCATCGTTAGTGCTCTAGGTGTAACTGTCCTGTGGCCTTCTGGCTATGATTTTAACACTTTCTTTAATGTATTTTAGTTATTTGAGTTAAAAGTTTATCTCTTCCCTAGAACTATAAATCTGTGGTGCCCCAAAATGTACCTAGCATAGCATTTGGCAGGTACTGGGTGATGGAGAGGAAGAAACCTTTGTGCAGCCACCTCATGATGACCATCCAGTCTGTTTACTTTGGTTTGACTTCTCTGTATCCAAGCAGCCAGACCTTAGCTCTCTTCTTGTACCACTAGAGGGAGTCCAGTTATTGGAGTGGAGAGCCAAGCCCACAGGCTTACTTATGGCATCCTAGCTTCAGCATGAAGCAGTTGTGCTCTGTTTCAGCTGAAGGCTGGGGCTATTCAGTTGGCTCTCTCAGTCATGAGATAATTATTTGAGGGTAAAGGTCTTCAGTGGAATTTTGAAATTGGATTCAGATGCTGACAAAATACTTTCCTCCCTGGCTTTCTTTCTTTTGTTGATTGTTCTCAGAGTAAAAAAGAAAATCATCTGAATAAGGATTAAGCGTCTTCCCTAGGGTGCTCCTTGTTATTTAGCTTCTTTAAGACTGTAGATTTTAGTATGTTTATCCTATATTGTAGGGTAATGTCCACTTATAAGTAAGTATATATCATATGTATCTTTCTGCTTCTGGGTTATCTCACTCAGGATGATCTTTTCTAGTTCCCACCATTTGCCTGAAAATTTCATGATTTCCTTTAAGGGCAAACAAGAGTAGGAGTAGAAGAAATCAGGAGTAGGAGAAAACAAGGAACAGGACAGGAACCTTCCACAGAGGACCTTTGAAAGACTCTAACCGCCAGGGTATCAAAGGAGATACTGAGACTCATAGCCAAACGTTGGGCAGAGTGCCAGAATCCTTTTGGAAAGAGAGGGAGATAGAAAGACCTGGAGGGTACAGGAATTCCACAAGGAAAACAACAGAGCCAAAACACCTGGGTCTAGGGGGGCCCTGCAGAGACTGATACTCCAACCAAGAGCCATGCAAGGAGAGGACCCTGCTCAGAAGAAGCCCATAGGCTGATCAGTTTCTAAGTGGGCTCCCTAGTAAGGAACCGTCTCTGACATGAACTCAATGGCTCGGTTTTTTTTAATCATCTCCCCCTGGGGGGGTGCAGCCTTACCAGGCCACAGGGGAAGATGATGTAGCCAGCCTTGATGTGATCTGATAAGTTAGGGTCAGGGAGAAGGTCCTTCCCTATCAGGGGACTAGGGGAGGGGCATAGGAGAAGACAGAGAGAGGAGATGAGGGAGGGGATACAAAGTGAATAAATTATAATAAATAAATAAATTTTAAAATAATAAAACAAATCTTTTTTTTTTAAAGAAAATCATGCAAAGCTATCAATCCAACCACAATTGAAATGTGAAATGTGACGGAAAGTAGGACAGAGAGAAAACAAGGAACATCACTTCCAATACAGTTAATTGTAAAGTGACTAGTGCCCATGCTCCATCAAGTTACCCTGTTTCTGATTTAGAATCGGAGAAAACATAATTTACACATTTATATGTAACAATATCGGGCTTCTAATAATACGTCTAAATAGTACTTGGGCCAAAGAGATCAACTTCATAACAAAAGCTACAGGAGTCCCTAGAATTCATGTTAACATGAATTCCTTTTTAAATAATTAAGAGATTAAGGGCAGGCTTGGCAAAGGATCCAGTCATTTAACACATTGGTAACTCAGGACCTAAGAAATTGAGTCAGCTATGTGATTGAATTCCTCTGGGATATTTTTGATATTTTAAAGAATGTTCAATGCTGACGACTTTTTAAAGGTTTTTTTGCAGTTCAAATGGAAACGTCACATGGTATCCCTTCTCAGGTCCCTGGCAAATACTATAATGCTCAAAAGCAATGTATGAGAGCAGATTAAGTCTTGAAGCTTAGAATGAAAGTTAGAATACTGAAGTTCTTGGCCTCATATGAAAACTAAACTACTAGTCCCTGTATTTTCTGCAGGTAAAGTATTTCTTTCCATGCATAGTGAAGGAAATTTGTACCTATGTACAACTTGGCCTAATGTAAACTGTAATTTATCAGGCTTAGTTGAACATTTAAGGATTAGGTTGTACCTCTGATGTTTAAAAAAGCACTCAAACCCTTTGAGAGAGAGAGAGATTATACAAGAAGTCTATATGTTTCATCAATTTTCTGTGGTTCTCATAAGAAAACAAAATCTGTTTGTTTGTAAAGGTTTTGAAGCGACAGACTTCTTGACCGTCAGCATGTTACAGCAGGCAAAGTGCACAGTGCTTGCTGCATGTACAGCAGACACATTGATTAAGAGAAGAGCGTGCGGTGCCAACGACAGGCACCAACCATCAGTATTTAATACGGGTGCTTGCTGATGATGCCTGATTCAGAAGGAGAGTTTCTTCAGCAAGTTGCGCTGGAAATAATAGACATCTGATTCCAAAAATATCTGTATTTTACCTCAAAAACATAAACTCAAAATGAATTGAAGAGTTAAGCAAAAGACCCGAAGCCATGCAATTTCTTAGAAGAACATATAGGGAAAAGATTCGAGTAGTGTTGCAACAAACTGAAAGCTTCTGCATGCAACGTATATACTGCAACAAGGTGAGAGGCAACACAGAGATTGAAAGGAAATCTGCAACTGTAAGTATATATGTGGGGTTACTATTCAAGATACCTGAGGCATGGTTCTCAACCTTCCTAATGCTGTGACCCTTCAATACAGTTCCTCATGTTGTGGTGACCCCAACCATAAAATTATTTTTGTTGCTACTTCATAGCTGTAACTTTAATACTGTTATGAATTATAGTGTAAATATTTGTGTTTTCTGATGATCTTTGGGGGTAGAGAGCCCCATTTTTGAGAACCCTTGATCTAAGGTATTTTAGTTTAATAGCTCAGTAAGAGGTACATGTCTCTTCAGTTGATACTTGCCTACATCAAGCCTTTCTTTCACAGACGTCTGTAACATTGTATAACATCCTCCCAATGAGATAGATGGGGTGCTCCGAATCTAGTGATGTTCTCAGGGTGCGCATTTAAAAACTTCCCTGACTATCTCAAAGTCAGGTTAATTCTGGTTATCTCCGGCAGAGCTGGGCCATCAGACTTATTTCCTGCTTTTTACACAGGGCTTACTGGCTCTTCCATGTGTGCAGCTTGTGTTCATGGTATGTAAGTAAGAAAATGAAATGTTCTGTAAATATCTGCTGGGTCCATTTGGTTTATGATGTCAGTTAGCTCTAGAATTTCTCTGTTTAGGTTTTGTCTGGGTGACCTGTAAGCTGGAGAGAATGGGGTTTTGTAGTCACCTGCTATCACTGTGCGGGAGTCAATATGTGACATCAGCTGTAGTAGTGTTTCTTCTATAAACTTGGATGTACTTGTGTTTGGGGACTACATGTTAGAAATTTCAATGTCCTCATGATGGGTTTTTCCTTTGATGAGAATGTAGTATAATTCATTATCTCTTCAGATTAGTTTTGTTTTGAAGTACATTTTGTAAGTTATTAAAATGGCCACACTGTATTGCTTTGGGGTCCATTTGCTTGGAATCTATTTTTTCCATTCTTTTCTTTTTTAAAAATTTATTTATTTTTTATTAATTCCAGTTTATTCACTTTGTATCCCAACTGTAGCCCCTCCCTCATCCCCTCCCAATCCTTTCTTTCTCTCCTCCCATGACCCTCCCCCAGTCCATTGATAGAGGAGGTCGTCCTCCCCTTCCCTCTGACCCTAGTTTATAAGGTCTAATCAGGACTGTTTGTATTGTCTACCTCTGTGGCCTGGCAAGGCTGTTCCCCTCTTAGTGGGAGGTGATCAAAGAGCCAGCCACTGAGTTCATGTCAGAGACAGTCCCTGTTCCCATTGCTAGGGCTACATCTGTGCAGGAGTTCTAGGTTGTCTCCATGCATGGTCCTTGTTTATTTTATTCTTTTAACCAGAGAAGATGTGCATCCTTAATGGGGATGGGACTGGGGAATTGGAAATGGAGGAAGGGACAAATAATAAAGATTGACTATTTTAATATGATGATTGTATACTAGAAACACCATGGAATGGGCTCATTAGTTCCACATCTGCTCTTGCTTGATACCAAGGGCTTTCTAAATATAAGGTCCTGTCATCTTTACAGTGAAACAGTTTTACTTCTTTTTTCAATTTGCACGTCTTCTTTTTGTTTTCCTGCCTAATCGCTCTGGCTAAGATGTCTACTAACTTTGGAATTGGAAGTGGCATTTGGAATTGGAATAGGCGTTTTCACCTTGTCCCTCATCTCAGGGAAAAATCCTCGAGGCCTTACTGTTGAGAATGATGTGCTGCAAGCCTGCCACAGGTAGCTTTGCTGAGGTCAGTTCCAGCTTTGATGGTTATTTCTTTTCCTTTTGTGTTTATAGTAGAAGGGGACATCACATGTTGCAATGTTTTTTTTTCTACATTTATTGAGATGATCGTGTGGGTTTTCTCCTCTCTTCTCTTGACATGGTGATTAATTTTAATAGATTTACCTATACTGAATCCGGATTTGGTTTGCTAAATTTGGTGTGGATTCTAAAATCTGTATTCATCAAGTATATTGGTCTCTAGTTGTCTTTTCTTGTGTGGTGGCTTTGGTATTATAATAATGCTAGTCTCACAATATGATTTTAAAAATACTCTTTTTTATCATCAATTTTTGGATGACCTTAAAGATGATCACCAGAAAAATATTTGGTTCTTGGCTTTCCTTATTGAAAGGCTTTTATTAAATTTAACCTACCTGCATTAGTTTCTTTCTTTTTTTCCTGCTGCTATGATAAAACACTAATCAAAACAACTGGGGAAAAAAAGGGTTTGTTTTAGGTTACAGACTATACTCCATAATTGAGGGAGGCCAAGAGAGAATCTTGAAGCAGAAACCAACAGAGGGTTACTGCATACTGGCTTGCTTCCTCTGACCTACTCAGCTATTTTTCCTACACAGCTCAGATCTTCCCACCCACAAGGAGCTAGGTCTTCCTCCATCAATTATCAACCAATTAAATGTCCCCATAGACATGTCCACTGGCCAATCTGATGGAAAGAATTCCTCAGTAGAGTTCCACATATTTCTAGTTTTGCGTTAAGTTGATGAAAACTAACCAGCACACTCCATTCAGCTATTATTTGTTCAGATTTTCTATTCTTTCAAGAGTCCATCTGGACAAGGTATATGATTCTAGGAACTTATCCACTTGTTCTAATACATCCAGTTTGCTAGTACAGAATTGTTCATAATTTGACACATTTCTGTGATACCAGTTGCAATGTCTGTTCTTTTATTTTGAGTTAAATTTTTTGAATCTTGTAATTTAATAGAAAAAAAACAGGAACCTAATTTAAAAGTGGGAAAAAGAAATTGAATAGAAAATTTCTCACAAAGAAGACTGAGATATGGTCACGGGTAAACGAAAAGATGTTCAACATGGGGATGCTGAGCAGACCAACACTGAGGTACCACTTAAGATGAGACATGCCTGAGAATGACTGTCACCAATAAAATGCAATGAAACAACAAGGCTTGGTGAAAATAATGTTTAACTTTCTTTAAGTACTACACCATGATTTTATTAATTACATTTAAATTTTCCACATAATATAAAACATATACGAAGTACCTTCCAGATATAGCCGAGATAGAACACCCTTCGCTAAATTCTACTCTCAATAATGTATCATTTCCTAAGTAAGTTTATTTCTAAACCTTTGACCACCACCACACCTACACACAATAGATCTTTTAAAACATTGGTTTAACAAGTCAGACCTAAGAGTCTCTAGTTCTAGCAATAGCCAAGGGTAATCTGCATTATTGAAGGAGGCTGCAGGCCCTTATCCACCAGAGGACAAGAGGTGTATGTCTCCAATCAGAGACTTTGAACATCAACCTAAGCTCAACCATGAAGGCATGGTTAGATATTTCCTCTATCTTGGTGAGGACTATAATGGAAAGACCTACTCAGTTTAAACCCAAGAATTTTTGTCTTAAAAGATTAAAAATTTCAGAGTGCAACAGTAGCATGACCTCACAATAAAACAATACAATACAGAAACCAAATGATAGCTTGAGCATATGGCAGGGCAAGGGGGAAAATGAAGACAGACAACTACTCATGCCTCCCTATAGATTTCCAATCTGATCACCATTTAACTTACAGCTCCACTGAGAGAGATTATCATTCACCAAAAACAACAACAAGAAAACAAAAACAAAAAACAAAACAAAAACAAAACCCTGGATTTTCAATGAAGTCCATGGAAATCCAGGTTCCTTCAAGTAGGACAAAACTTGAGCTTGGATGTGTCTGTCAAATTTCCCCGTAAAAATATGAGAACCACAGCCATTCAGATATTTGATTAAATTGTCTTTAAACAAGATGATACTTTAAATTCTTCTTGCTTAGGTTCACAGTCCAGTACCACAGATGCACTCTTTTTCCATACACAAATTCTGGGTTAGACTCACCTTCCTTGTTTGTTTCCACGATCATCCCCTAGCCCTTACAGTCTGTACTGTGCTGGAGAAGCAGATGATGTTCACTGCTGAGCATCCAACTCCTGGAATTGTGAACGGTGCAACGGAGAGAACAACTGAGCGCTTATATCAGTTTATCAAACAATTATTTATGCATCAATAATATGAATTAATTGATTGAGTGTCAGTTAATATAATTATTAATTATTTATAAATATTCATTTGGCAAATCACAGCCAGGAGATCTCTGCCAAGGGCTTTGAAAGAAGGTGGAGGAACAGAAGTCTAGCAGAAATACAAACTTCAACATTTGTTGCAAACCACCAATAATTCCCAAGAAAATACCTCTGATGCCAGCAAGAAGCCTTCAGTTTGCATCTTTCTAAGTTATCCAATACCAAGTAGTCAGGTCTGAGAAACACACATAGTCAGGCAACACTGAACCGACTCAGCGGGTTGTGCTTATACGTTTATTTATTTTTTATATGTACACATAATAGCAATGGTGAAAGAAGAGAAAGCCGTGAATTTGGAAGGGAGAGGCAAACATGAAAAAGATAGGAGACAAAAAAGGGAGGGGAAATGATACAATGGTATTTTGACTAAATTAAGGAAATAAAAATATACATCTGAAAGGACATATGAAACAAAGTTGACACACACCTGTAAATATTTAACTCAGAGAGGCAAAGAGTCAAGTAAACCGAGGACCCCCATTCCCCCGGGTCCGGAAGACATGACCACAGTTAGCTGCCTATGCACTGATTTGGTTAGTGAAGGATGAAGACGTTGAACACTTTTCCTACATGTATGATTCAAATTTATTTTTTAAGAGTGGGTTTTATTCTTTGAAACAAAATATACAGTAAATGCATAAGACCAAACAAAGAGATAAAGGGATTTCTATGGTCATAGATGGTGGGGAATCCTTACTGTTAACAACAATATCTAACAAACACAATTGCACTGGAATCTCTGTCCCCTTCTCATGCTCACTGTTGGAAACACATCCAGGCCCAAGTTTTGTCCAACAACTATTAGGAAAATCTATGATGCCGTAGCTTAATCTTTTTCTTCATATTCGCTACTCATTTGAGTAAGAGGTTTCCCTCTCAGGAAGTTGGTGCTGGAAGAAGGGGTAGGATGCTGGGTAGAATTCCTGTTGTAAGCTTGAACCCATAGCAGCTGTAACTGCCTGGACCAGCCCTGCACTAGAGTAGACCCATGAGCAGCCTGCCATGGAGGAGCAAGAGCTCAGGGCCCCACCCTTCCTGGGTGATTTCTAGGCAGTTAATGGTTGGGTGCGGGGGAGACAGATACTTTCATCGGTGGTGTAGCCACTGGTAAGATGCCATGCTTTTATAAATAACCCTTCCTGTAAAAACACTGATGAGCTCATTGGGTCTCTCTCTCTCTCTCTCTCTCTCTCTCTCTCTCTCTCTCTCTCTCACACACACACACACACACACACTTGAAGAATTAGGGGGCATGAGAGGAGTTGAAGTAAGGAGAAGAAAGAGTGGAAATGATGTAAATACAGTATTCCTGTTTGACATTTTCAAAAAATCAAGAACAATCCAAGCAGAATGCAGAACAGACGAGCACCCCGGACAGACGTTAAAATTCACGCTCCGCTACCCTCTTGAGGGTCTTCTTGCATTTTAAGCATCAGGGTTGTATAGTTGTCTCCCAGTCAGTGTGCATTCTTAACCACTTTAGCTTTCTTCCCTAGAGAAGGAGCCTCATTTCTGCATGAAGACCAAGAACATAGAGGCTGGCCATTGTTCTTCCTTAATTGCAACACACTGCTTTCAACTTTCACTTCCCATTTAGAGTTCGTTTTCAAACTTCACATTACCTTCCTTTGTACAATTTTAAATTCATCAACCAAAAGTTGAATAAAAGACTTTGCTACTTTTTGCCTTCTGAAATTCAAAATGGCGCAGCTGTAATTCAGTTTTGAGTTTGCAGATCAAAATCACCTGAGTCAAATTACTATTGTTTCCTATTGAAGTAAGAGGCCTACTTCCTGAACAAGTTTTGATAAATATTACATAGAAAGAGAAAGAAAAAGAAAACTTCATTAGCTAAAAACACAAACTAAATAAGCCATATAGGGACAATCATACATTATGTATTTTACTAGTTTTAAAAATGAGTTCCTTTGTTCTCTTTCAGCTTAGCTAAGGCCAAAGTGTGTTCCACAGAGATCCTTTCTTGGATTGGTTCTGATCTGGCCTTTCCATAAGACAATTTTGTGTAAGAATGTTGATCTGAAAGGCAAAGGCGGGGCCCACGCTGAGCTGCAGCTCTGGGGGTGAGTGTAAATGCAACCTTGCTGCGGAGCCACACGGTGCCAGGCTCACCTTGGGAGAAGCAACATCCAGACCTGAGGTTTCTCTGGTCCAACAGACTGACCCCTACCCTTCCCCAGTGTCTTCAAACCTTCAAACCCCAAACAGGAAGATGTGAAGGTCTGAGCATGAGCTGCAGTTCACCTAACATGACAACATCGGCCACTGTGAAAGCCAGACGCAGGCACCAGTTTGTAGTCGTGGACTGTGGTTCTTTCCTTAAATTTTTCAGTCTTCCCAAAAGGATTCAATGTTTCTTGTTTTGTGTCTGCTTTGTTCTTGCTTTTCCTTTCTGGTTATTAACAGACAGGATTATTGGCTTTGGGAAACTCTAAATAAGAGCAAATTTTTGGTTGGTGGACAGTTTCAGTTTTGGGATACGGTCTCATGATGCCCTGGTTGGCATTGAACTCATCATGTAAGCAAGGGTGATCTTCATGTCCTGGTCCTTGTATGTCCACTTCCCAGTGCTAGAATTCCAGGCATATGTACTACCACATATCTCCAAAAGGAGAGGACTTGAAAAAGACAGGCATTTCATAAAAATTTGCTCTGAGGATGTTTTTGACGCTGTTTGCCACAGCCTTTCAAAGTGACTTTTAAAATGCCTCATGCACATGCTATTTGTCCCTTGACAACAGCCTATGTGTAATAGAGTAGATGATGAGTTCACACATGGTGGATAACTGAAGAACAATTCTCAGGTGGTCAGCATGAATGCCAGAGCATAAAATGGTACCAAAAGTCAGGCCCAGATGTCAGAATTACTGTACTTGGGGGTGCCCAGCATTTGGACATGGGGTCACTACATTGACCTCCACAATGAGTTGAGCCAGATTCACATCTATCCCAAGATGAATGCAGCCCATCTGCTGCAGGTTAGAGACATCGCTTAGCGTCTGCCTGTGCCTACACTATTCCCCTGTCTCCTAAAGCAAACGTGCTGCAGTTGCTTTCAGATTTCACCACTCCATGCTCTGAGTGTCAAGGAAAGATGACTTATTTATTTGTTTCACGGGCTTTGAGGCTCAAAAGCATAAACTCAAGAAACTGCACCCAGGAGACTCCATCCACACCTGAATAGGCTTTCAATGACAAGATCCTGGATGCTGATCCTGAGTCCGAGGATATTTTTATAGTGACTCCTGGGAGGGAATGGATTTGTTTTGCATATGATAGCAATGCAATGTGTAGCCAGAACGGACTGTGGTCATTTTAAGACTTGCTGCATAGGTTTTGAAACTTTCCTCATTAAGAAGTCATGTCCATGTACCCTTCCTTCATGTCCGGGCGGGTTTACATTCCCATCAATAGAATACACTAGAAGTGATTTTAGACCACTTCCGTGAGTAACTCCTATGGAACAGTGCAGCTTCTGCCTCTTGGCTAGACCCCTCTCTCTTGGATTCCAGAGCTGCTACGGAGGTATCTGACTAATGGTGTAAGGATTCCAAACTGTGGAGAACAGCAAGCAAAGGCTAACTGGCTAGTTTTAGTCACTGAAGAGTTTCCAGCTCAGACACCAAATATGTTAGTGAATAAATCACTCTGGCTCTCACTGACCCTGGGGTGCAGACAGCCCATCCTTCTCTGCCACCTGTCTAAATTCTTGGCACAAAGGACCTTAGTGATTGTGTTAAGCCTAGGGATAATTTGTTAGCCATGTAGAGCAATGGGCACTAGCTTGGGCAAAAATATTACAACTAAATTAGGAATGCAAACTGTATTTATGGCCAATATGGGGCTTTGGGAACAATCCACAGTTACTGTTTGGTATGATTGCAGAATCTTACATGAGTGAGCTGGTGGACCTAAGTGCTCCTAGCATGATGTCTGGCAACAAGGATCTGGATGTATTATGACGTTAAAAGAAACATGTATGTGGTTATTCTCTGTGACCTTCTGGTACTAGTACTGTTTCAAGATTTAAATATATGTTTGGAAGTTGCAAATGACCAAGGATGTGATGTATTAATAAAGTCGTGCAAATCTAGGCCTCATCTTTCTCTTTTCTTTATTTTTCCATCCCCCAGATATTAATACTTATGTGAAAATTTAAAAAATACAATGATAAAAATTTGACCAAATACGGAAAAATATGATGAATGAAAAATTGATATTAGAAGTCAAAAATAGAAGTTAGAAATTAGTTAATGGTTAAAAATACTGTGGCTTTTCACTTATAGGAATAACTATCCATTCTTGTCTCTGTGTGTGCGTGTGCACGCTCCTATCTTTAATTCATCAATTTTAAATGTAGGTCAGTTCAGTCGAGCACTTCATTTGAGTGATGATTAATGCTTATTGGCCAAAGTTTGATCATCCATCTTTACTTCAGAGATTTGACTTAACACAACAATTCTGCATACAGACACCATTGACACACATGGCTCAGAACTAAATGGGTATTAAGGCCGCTTTAATTTCAACAGAGATAGTAACGGTCCCTTCTGTCCATCTATGCAGCAAGGATCATTTCACAGGTGCCAGGTAAAGATGTGTCTGTGGATATCACCTTACCTCACCATTGTTATACAAGTGAGAAACTGGTACCCAAAGGCAAATCATTTTCCCAAGGTTACTGAGCTAGAAATCAAGTTGAGATTAAATGATAATTCAGTCTCACATATCTTCATCTTCATAAATGAAACATATTAAATCATGTGTGGAAATTGTATCTGATATGGCCATTCACAGGAAAGATTAACTTCTAAGTTGTGGTTTAACTTTATACATGTAGGCTTTTTCTTTTCAATCCCAATACTGGAACATTCTTGAGAATATTAATAATTATACAGTCCTAATGGCCACCCAATATATCAGTTTTCTGCCTGTATATGTTGGTAATTATAAAATATATACATGGAAAACATATAGTACATACAAACCAAATGCAAACAAGATATTTTTAGACTTTAGAAATTCTTTAAGCATGTTATATTAATCCTTTTAAAAATGGCTTTTCTATATACAATACATAATCTTTAAAAATCTACCCCAAGAAACAAAACTCTTTGGTTCAGCAAAAGGATTCTAAATGTGTAAATATAATTTCTTAAGGATGCACTATCTTATTCTGGGTCTTGCTTATCTGGCTTAAATCTTCAGCAGTCAGACAGATGACTTTCTCTAAAGAATGAAAATGTGTTCATGGAGTGGGTGAAACTTGCTTTTCTGGTAGAACATTATCATATAAAAATACAATTGGAAGCTTGAATGATATGGGAATCAGGATGCCATTTCTGCATTGCCAGATTAAAAAGGTATGGAGACATTTGTCATAATTTTGGAAGGAAGGGAGGAAGTGATTTTGATCAACACCTACCAACACCAGAAAAGCCCTCAGGGATTGGTGGCCAGTGCACTTGCAACTCTTTTCTTCACTTCTAATTTGGAAGATTGCCAATAGGAAACAGCAAAAGCCAGATTCTGGGTGTTTCCTTTAGTTCAAAAATCATATCACTTCTCCAGTAGCTTGGATTATAATTATACACATGACTCAAAGGGCTTCAAGCAAAGCCATTACCTCTACAGAGAGTACAAATCTCAAATTTGTCAATGGGCTTCTCATTGAAAATTAAACATGATCTTACTATACTTTGGGTTTATTAGTAGCAGTAATAATAGTATGGAACAAAATATCTCAGAGTTAGAAAGATTCAATAATGTTAGCTATCGGTGTTTATTATGCTTTGTCTTTTGTGGGAAGGAAATATCCTTAGCATTTTGTGCCACCATATTTTCTACTTTGGTAGTGAAAATATATTTTTTTAAACATAAGGTAAAACCTTCCCCCAAAGCCCTTCATTTAGCCGCACTTTCTAAATTGTTTTTAACAAAGGTTTTGGGAAGCCTCTGAGGTATCACTGGCCAAAGGAAAAGGAAAGTTTTGCTTCTTTTTTCTAAGTTATTAAGAACAATGTAATTATCTGATTTGATTAACTGGCTTTCTTTAACAACTAGCATCACTAACTAATATGCAAATGAATTCTTTTTCCTAGATAGCATCAGAAAAATAATTTAGTGTATTTTTAGGCTGAAACAAAATTAAATTGATGATCTTCTATTAACTACCCAAGATGTCTGGAAAACACCACTTGAAGACATCACAATATATCCCTGGTGTCTGTTGACTCCTGGAGAGAGTCTTCTAAAGTTGTTCATATTCTTCCTTCTCTGCAGATGACTTAGGTGCTCAAAAGCAAAAGCCTTATTAATTTTTATTAGGATTCTAGGCAGGAGAGTATTTGGAGGGAGCAACATATTTCAGAGGAAACTATGTTATGTCATCAAAAATGGAGCAGGTCATGGAAAGGTGAGGGGAAGCCTTTGAGATCTGAGACAAGTACAGAATGGAGTACAGGAATAATTTCACAGCATCTCAGGGAGATGTTCCCATTCAGAACCACATGTAGCTGCGCTCCTTCCCTGACTAGCAGGGGTGTTCTTTTCCCTAATGATCTTCTGGAACAACCAGCATTGTGGTATTGATCCTCACAGTCCTCTTCTGTGGCATGTCACCGTTTTCCTTCTGTCAGAAGTCTTTATCCCAGCCTGACATCTCATCCGGAGGCACTCCCTTTTCAGGAGGATACTTGTCAAAGTAGCTGTGGTCTATGGGGCCACTGAGCTAATAGAGAAAGGATAGAACAACGTCATGACCAAGCATGTCAGCACATCCAGGTAAAGCTAGCTCTAGCTGTGTGCTGCCTCCACCCTGGAACCTCTTACACACTCCCTATGAGTCTCAGGTGAATGATGTCATCTCGCTAGAAGCACATGATTTTGTTGTTGGTTATGTTCATCAGTAGCTACCCAACATGAGGGTATTTTCTAAGAAAAGGTGAAATAAGTACTATCTACCTTCCTTTATCAATTTAGGAATGTTTTCAAAACAAATGTTTTTTTAAATATCAGTCTTTATCAGGGTTCCACTTACATTCAAGCTTCTTACCAATATTGAGACTGGACAGTTAGCTTATCCCTCTAATCTTTGCAAAATAGTAAGCAAATGGACAATCCAAAATCTTAGTGACATTGAAATGTCACTAGGAAAATTGAATGACTGTCACCAGATTTTGACAGTAACCAGATGGTTTGAAATTCTTTACTTCAAACAAATTATAGAACACCTAATTAAACAGTCAGAGGAGAAAGCATTGTGGTTTGTTACAGTGCGTGAGGAGTGTGGGGACAGTTCCTGGGATTACCACTGCTGTGGCAAGGGTACACAGTATGTGTCGTGTTGCATAGGCTAGGCTGAGAGAATGTGGACCATCACATGGCTTGGGAGAAGTCTGTCAAGATCGAAGAGTTCTCCTAAACTTATGAGTACTGTCTGGAACAACTGTGGAAGCCCTCTGTCTTCCATTGCACACCTGTATAAAGCAAGTTTTCACAAAAGTAAATCGTTGTTGAGAATGGACTTTCTAGTCTGACATAGTCACATAAAATAAAATGTGACACTGCCTAATTTCTTGGCCTACACTCACTATAATTTAAATAGAAAAGAAGGGGATTTGATATCTACTGATCATTTAGAACACTCACACTCAAATACCAATATTGAAATTCTTATTCTTCCTTTTTCATTCTGTTTTACCTATAAAAGTCTTCTTTTAATGGAAAAGTTTTATAATTAACCATCATTTTTCATCATTCCTTAAGTATGCTGTATTTTATTTTTCTATTCCAGTAACAATACCAGTATTTCTTTCAGATATAGTTATAATTACATTTCAGGAACAGATGCCTACTATATTACAACTAGCTTACAGTAATGAATAATATATTTGATTTATTATCTGTATACCTGAGTACCTCTGACAACTCCAGGATTTAGGTGAAATTGGCACATAATTAATTCCTGAGAGGTGACCTTAGTGTTCATCAGACAGGCAACTCTCTTACTTTTATTTGTGTGTATTCTTTAGCATATGTGCACTTGTATGTGCATATATGGGTGTACCTGCACACAGCACATGTGTGAATGTGTCTGTGGATGCTAGAGGCTGATGTCAGGTGTCTACCTTACATTTTGATACACTGTCTCTCACTGATTTCCATAAGAAGACCTTACTGGTGAGTTCCAAGGATCCTCCTTTCTGTCTCCCAGCCTTAGGATTGTAGGCACACACTACAGTATGCAGCTGTTTATGCAGGCTCTGGGTCTTCATGCTTGTGTGTTTGGTATTTTACCAACTGAGCCTGCTCTCTAGCCCCAGAAATACTATTTGAGTCTCTGTATCACAAGTATTCAGACAAACTCACCTAATTAGAAGTATTTCAGGATGCGCACACTTTCTCTGTCTCTCCCTTTCTTTCTCTCCTTCCCTTCCTCCCTCTTACCTTCCCTCCTCCCTCACAAAATCTGATTTTAAAAACTGGTCCCAGCAAATACCTCTCTCCGCAAAGGTGATGGAAGGTTCCGTGCTTTCAGTCCCTCCCAGTTAAAACCATTTAACCACCTAAAAATGAGAAAAAATATGGAGGATATTACTCACATAATACACAATTAGCATGTTAGAGTATATCTATCCATCCATTTTGTCACTCCCTGCCTCCAAAAATGCTGCTGCGAGCACCTGAGAGTTAGTAGGGAAGGAGTTGTTTTGACTCATTTCATGTTCAACCCATGACTACTGGGCATTCATACTGCATAGCAACTGTCCTAGAGATGTCTCTTTCACACTTAGGTTCATAACTGTGTATCATCTCTCCAGACTTCCAGTACTTCCTTCCCATCATTATGAGATCTAATTATTATATGTCTACATGCTTTTTGTTTTTGTTTGTTTGTGCATGTGCATGTGTGTGTGTATGTGTGTGTTTGCCTGCCTGCCTGCATGTATACATCTAGAGGTCAGAAGAGGGTGTCAAATTCCCTTGCACAGGAAGTTTTAGATGGCTGTGAACTTCCATGTGGGTGCTTGGAACTGAATCGAGGTCCTCAGCAAGAGCAAGTGCTCTTAAACGCAGAGCTACCCCTGGTTCTCCATTTTCCTAACACTGTGACCCTTTCGCACAGTTCCTCACACTGTGGTGACCCCCCTCAACCACAAAACTATGTCGTTGCTACTTCAGAACTGTAACTTTACTACTGTTATGGATTTTAATGTAAATACCTGTGTTTTCTAATGGTTGTAGGCAACCCCTGTGAAAGGGTCATTTGACTCCAAGGGGGGTCAGAACCACAGGTTGAGAACCACTGCTTTAGACCCTACCCTTGATCCTTAACTCACTGAGAGATATCACGTAAAATCAAACCAAACAAGCAAACCACAAAAGGTCTATAATAAGGGAAAAATCATTTACAAGCTCCCCACAGCCCATCTGGACCCATCCCTGAACCATACGTGGGGTGCCTTATCTTCTCGCTAAGGCCAGTTTCTCTGCTACATGCTTGATTCCATCATCTCTGGCTTTCGGCTGCAGTTCTTCTGTCCATGCACTGTCACAGCCCTGCTAGGTCATTATATAGAAATGGCTTACTTCCTATCACAACAAAACCCATCCTTTGGCCCTGGTTCTTCTCCAATTCAGTCCTTGAAAGTGTTTTTTTATCACCTGCTTCCTGCAGATTACACTGCAGTCTGTTTCAATTCCTTCCTCTTCTAGTATCTAAGAAGTTCCAACAAGACAATGCTCTACAGCAAGTGACCCGTGGGAATATCATGACAAGCAGGTAACTGGGATTTCCTTTATCCATGGGATTGGTCTAAGGAGGTGAGTCCGCTCTTCTGTATATGTGCAGTACCAGACATCTGGAGGTCTCCACCTCTCCTCAAGACAGTCTGCTCTGTTCTCAGGATCTTACAAAGAACATGGAGCTCCTCTCCATCTATTGATCCCTGGTTAGTGGGACAGGCAGTAAACATGAAAAGACAAGTTGTCCCAGATACGTATGGGAAAAAAAATAAGGTAAGGTGGTAAGAAAAATAACACAAATACTTAAACACTAACAAGTGCTAGGGAGAGGAAAGAGAACAGAGTGGTAGATGGTATTGGAACGGGGGCAAGTTTGGAAGGGCTGCTTCGAACTGGGTGAGTACTTAAAAGAGGAAGAAAAGAGAGGAGGCATGGAAAGTTCTTTGGTAAGGATCTCCCAGATGGAAAGGAAGAAATCAGCTGACATTCAAAATGCAAAAAAAAAAAAAAAATGTCAGAAGTAAAGGGAGATATGCAGTTGGAAAGATCATAAAGAACAGAAGTGGTGAATAACTTCAAGGAAAAAGTACAACAGGGCATTTGTACATATGAAACCCATAGCGATTGTGACTGTACGCAGAAGATCTGTGTGTGCTAAAGTCAGACATATTCCAGCACGGGGGTGGGAGGGAGGCAAGAAATCCCGCCACCAACTGAGGAGTTGAGCTATTGGCAAGTGATAGCTGCTGGAGGGCAGGGAGTCAGTTTTCCTTAATAGTGTCAGCCCCTTAGGTCAGCCATACTTCCGGGGCAGGCCCTACCCAGAGTAGCTGGGAAATGCACATTGGAGTTGATGGGCTTTAAAAACAAATGAAGAAAATTCAAAGCTGAATGGGTAAGGAGTTTAGAGTGGAGAGGGTAGATGTGAGGGGAGTAGTGAAGGGGTGAATATGATCAAAGTCCATTGCATGGAATTCTCAAAGAATTAATAAAAGCATGATTAAAAAAAAATAAAAATAAAAAATGGGAAAAAAGGCCAGAGAAATGGTGAAATGCTTATTAGGGTGCTTTGTTAAGGTTTAGGGCACTGTAAACTCTATTTGGTGTGATAGAAAGCCATTACCAAATGCCGAGGAAAAACCACGTCCCAGTTATCAAAAGGTAACTGCGGTCCTCTAGAGAGTGACCACAGGGCCAGAATGTAGCAAGTAGTGGTGACTAAAGGCAGGAGACCTTCAGCATCTGTCACCATCCTCTGTCAGCCACACCAAAGCCAAATTGTCCCTCCTTTCACAGCCTTGCCTCCCTCACTCCAGAACTGGTTTAATCCTACACAGGATCTCCCAATTCAAGTCTAAGCTCAGCAACGGAATGGGAACTAGTGTGTTGCACTTTAGATGCCATTTTGATAGAATCTGCTACAACTGTAGGTAAGAGCAGGAGTCAGATAACAATGTAAGCTGATATCTGCCTGTCCTTGTGTGAAAAACAGGTTTTTCTCCATGACACGCCCATCAGTCTTGGCACCAAATGGGCTTTCTCTTCAGACTTTTCTCGGTACACATTTCTGCAGGATCCTCTTTTGCCACCAAATGCAGGAACCACTGAGCATAAAGCACAATGGTCTCTAGCCAAGACCTCCGTAAATATTGATAGAAACCATCACTTTTTTTCTAATGAAGAAAACAGCCTTGTATTTTTTTTTTAAGAGTGCTCGCTGCAATTTGACTAACAATGACATTCACTTCCTGTGAGTGGCCAGTCACTTAATCCAGGTGTTTTGAGACAGGCGGCATGTTGTGCAACGCCAGTGCCAGCACACACTCTCACAATGTGAGCAGCATTCGGCACAGCTGTGCTGACGCTGACCGAATGGGAACTGCCTGCTTTCAGATTTGTAGAAGCTGTTCTCAAAGGTAACAGGAAGGTATTTGCTTTCTCCTCCTATCAGGAAATGCATAACTCCGCCCACCCATGCCCACTGGCCTTCCTTTAAAACTCTCTCTCTCTCATTGGGAGCAAAGATTGATGCCTCATTTCAATAAATAAGGGAGCACAGGTTATTTAATGAAGATTGCACAAGCTGGGCAAATTCCACATAATAGATGCTATGCTTAGGCGTACTTATTTTTAAATACAAAGCCAGAATGAAAAGTTTTCTTTTAAAATTTGATTTTGCTTTACAGAGGAGAAGGAAAATCTAATAAAAACATTAAATTTTTTTTAAAGATTTACTTTATTTTTTTTAATGTGTGTGTGTGTGTACAGTTGAATACAGATGCTCAGTGAGAAGGCCAGAAAAGAGGGTCATATCCCCTTGAGCAGGACTTAGAGGTTTCTGTGTGTTGCTGACAGAGGTGCTGGGAACTGAGCTCATGTCCTCTGCAAGACTGCTATGTGTTCTTAACTACTGAGCCATCCCTCCAGCCCCTGAAAGAATGTTGTTAAATTTCAATATACTGAGTAGTAAGAAAGCAAGCTACAGACTTGGGAGATTTGTACAAAGTTTGAAGAACCTTTTATCTAGAACAGCTTTTCTCAACCTTTCTAAATGCTGCAACCCTTTAGTACAGTTCCTTGTGTTTCTGTGACTCCCCCCCCCAACCAAAAAAAATTATTTTCGTTGCTACTTCAAAACTGTAATTTCTCTACTGTTCTGAATCGTAAAGTAAATATCTGACATATTGGAGATTTGATATGAGACCCCTGCTGATCTACAGCACAACACATAGACTCCCGCTCACACACCCTAGCTTTATCCCCTAGCTTGATAGCTTAGAAAAAGAGCCAGGAGAAGAGAGAAATAGGATGAAATTCTATTTGATAGTTGGGAGAACAGCATGCAACCTGTTGTCTCTTGTCAGCTGTCCCCTGCACTCTGACTCTGAAGCTGTGTGTGACAGAAGCAGGTCGCTGGAAGGAAGGCAAACCACGGAATGGATGCGCGTGACCACCATACCACCGTCTGAATGAGCCTCAGGTACATGAGAGCAAAGAGGTAAGGCTGGAGCCTCTCAGCAATTACGGTCACTTCTGTTTTCTGACCATCCCAAAGCAAGACTTAAGGACTCCTTAACGAGAATGAGAGGGACAGTATAACAGGAATCAAGTTTAATCGGTGGGACACTTGTCAACTGGGAATGGTGTTTATGTGTCATTTATAATGAGAAAGCATGAGGTGTGAGGGGAAGATAAATTGGATTGTAAATCAAATAATGAGCCTTGCAACTGAAAGCAACCCAAAGGATGACAAAGAATAAGGGATTAAAGCACTTTAAGGTCTATAAAGTTCCAGATGAGCCTGCCCTGTCTCCCTCTCTCCTGGTTCTCTCCCTCCTGTCCTTTCTTTCTAATTCATCCTGTGGGGGAGCTTGATTTTACAATTGTGAACACGTGGTCTTATTGCAAGGGGGAATCATGAATTCACACAGCACAGCTGGCAGCTTAGAATTTATTTATTTACTCATTTTGTAGCTGCTGTTGGAAGAGAACAATTAGCAGCCACATACCTCCTTTTGCCTTCATGCTGCTGATGTTCCCCTAATTCCTCAGTGAAAAATTCCAGCAGAGTATTGAAAAATACCAGCATGAGGTGTGGCTTGGTGGTAATGCCTGTGTTTAGCATGCATGGAACTCTAGATATTATCCGATTCCCAGCACACACACACAGAAACCCACCCCTCAATCTGAGAAGAATAAAACATTAGATATGTTTTTAATTTTTGAAAGTGGACATGCCAGCATATTCAAAGGCTTACAATAATTAATTTCTCACATTTATGTGTGAGGCCATAAAAAATACATGTGGTATTTTCTGTCTGCAAATTGTAAGCAAAATGGAAATATGGTGAAAATTCCAGGGCTTGCCAATGATTGATTTAAAAAGCATACATCTTAATAGTTTAAAGTGCCACATTTAAATAATTAATCAAATTAGAGGGGATGTCAAGGAAGTTATCAGGGTCTAGAAACTATTAAATGGAAATGCTAGATCAGCCATCAGAATGACTCATTATTATGGGTCTGTGCAAACTGATGTACTTCAACAAAGAAGTAAATTAAGGTTCTAGAACTTGAAACATTCAAAGGAAATGATAATTTAAATGAACATATAACATTAGTTAAAACTGAACTAGAATAGGGGTGGCTTATGATAAATCACTGACAGAGAAGAATGTAATTTGAAAACATATTAAATAAAAAATATTTAACAACCTAAACTACCAAACACCATAAGTAATAAATATACCACAGTCAGCTACTCCCCTGGTCTTGGGTGGTGTGCTTCACAACCACAGCCTGACATCTTAAGAGAGCACTTCACTCATCACTCACTGCAGAAAGGTTTTAAGAAGTCAGGATATATCTTCTGTGGGGAGCTATTTAGACATTAGCAGTCTTTAAGGACACCGGTGCTAGACCCCTCCCTCATAGGGCACAACAAGTCAAGCCAAGGGCTAGAGCTGCAGGACTTCAATTATTTTTAAATGACCTGAGTCATTTCTCTGGCCCTGGAGATGTGATCTCCTTGAACTGCCCAGAAAACCATTAATACTATCCAAAACATGATCCAGAAGCCCCAAACATTATGAGATTGCTATCTAGCAGGAGCCTTAGCAAACCATTGCCCCTCCTATACGAGTGAACCCAAGTGAGCTTGGCAATCTGGACAGGAAAACACCCGGCAGGAAAGGTTAGAGTGAGCATGGCAGTCTTCTGAGAGAACCTGTCATGATCTCTTCTTGTGCTGGTAGCTTATATGTCAGCTTGATACAAGATAGCGTCATTTGGGATGAGGGAATCTCAAGTGAGAAAATGCTCCCACCAGACTGGCCTGTGGACAAGCCAGTCAGCAGCACTCCTCCATGACCTCTGCATCGGTTCCTGCCTCCGTGTTCCTGCCTTGACCTCCCTGGTTGATGGATTACAAGCTGGAAGATGAAATAAACCATTTTCTTCACAAGTTGCTTTTGGCCATAGAATTTATCACAGCAATAGAAACCCTAAGACACCTGGTTAGTCTCTATATTTCCATGTTTATCTCAGTGACAAAGAAGATCAGTACCTGTGTTTCTTAATGTCATTGATCCCATTCTTCAGATTCCCCAGTCTTTCTGTTGGATTTTGCCTGAAATAATTTATGAAAGAAGTTTATAATAACAATACCTGAGTGGTTTAGATAAAAGGATAATGTTTGTTTTTAAGTTCATTCACTCACTAACTTTCATCAGATCCTACTGTGGATCAGAAGCTTGAGTATAAGGAGAGAACAAAGCCATGGCTCTTCCACGGAGGAACCACAGCTAAGTGTCTGGATGTATCCTTCAGATCTTTAAGTGAGCTGTGGATAGATGCTGAATAAACACTTGCTTGCAAACTTTGTTAAACACAACTGATAAATGCTTTAGAGTTGCATTTCTACCTAAGCTGCAATCTTAGACATGTGTAGGTATTCCTATTTGCAATTCCCAAACTAAGTTGATGTTCTAGATTCACTAAATTTAAAGCCTTGAAAATTTTCTTCAAAGGAGGGAAATGGGTGCAGCAGCACAATGGAGTTTAAACAAAACAAAACAAAACAAAACAAACTCTGGAAGTCTCAGATATTTTCCTGAAAGATGATGCCTTCAATAGTAAGCAGAAGGCTGAAATACTTTAAAAGAAAAGTGAAGAAATACAATTCTTAAAGACAATTAAAGACAGGAGGGGCAACCCAGTGGGTAAGAACACTCACTAAGTATTCCCCAGAGGACGCAAGCCCAAGTTCCTGTGCCCACATGGCAGCTCACAATTGTCTGCAACTCCAGCCCCAGGAGACACAATGCTCTCTCTAACCTCTGTAGCCACCAGGCATGCACATGGCACATAGACATTCATGCGAGTAAATACCCATACGAACAAAACAAAAAGAAAGAAGTCTTTTCTTGAAAGCTGTTAAAAAAGAAAGAAAAGAAGAGCAATACTAAGTTGCTAGAGAGATGACTCAGTGCTTAATGGAACTTGCTGTTCTCCCAAAAGCCCTGGGATGGCTCTCCAGCACCCACATGACAGCTCTAAACAGTCTATAACTCCAGTTCCATATATGGTGACATCTTCTAGGCTCTGAGGGCACAAAGTATGCACCTGTGCACAGACATACATTCAGTCAACACACACACCACTTTCACTTTTTCTTAATTTAAAAACTTTCTTCAGTTATAACAGCAACTTTCAAGTAGTGAACACACAAATGTAATTGTGAAGCATGTACACACTGCACAGGAGGTGGAAGGAAACCTTCATACTTCCCCCAGCCCTAGGTGTCGCCGATGGTCATTCTCACCTGCAAAGCCTTCGGATCAAATCCTCAGGTCGCCTTGTTATCTTTCTGGGGAAATCCATTTTTTCAATTCCTTTGAGAATCAAATTGTAGGTCATCATCTGATCTATCCCAGAAAAGGGAGGGCTGGAGAAGATGCAAAATAGGAGCATACTTTAACGAGAGTTTGAGAAACTTCTGCAACACAGTTCAATTCTATTTTCCTACTTCTATTCCTCCTCCTTCCTGTCTCTCTAATCCCCTCCTCTGTTGTTAGTTACTTTGCAACAGATTTGGATATATTGTGGGAAAAAAATAAAAACCTTTCACCAATAGCCCATCACTTCAGTGATACGCACAGATAACACATCAAGTGGTGATAAACACTAAAGAGAAAGGTAAATGACAAGGCAGAGAGGGAGGGTGGTGGGTGTGATTTTACTTTTTTTTTGTTTTTAAGACAGTGAGTAGGAAAAGCCTCCTTTCTAAGCTGACGAAAGAGAAGAAATCTGAGTGGATGGAGGGAGTGGGTGAGACACACAGTTGTCTTGTTCTGAAACGGGAAGTAGAAAGGGATGTGTCGGGAGCGGGTGGGAGTGGGCAGTGAGAGTGAGTAAGCCGCAAGGGCTGTGAGAGATTATAACAGCATCACATGTATCCAGTGGGCTACGGTAAGACTCTGGGGATGGATCTGAGTCAGTAGTGGAACTTACAGCAACTCCAGTCCGCTTTTAATACAAGAAATAAAGTACGGTATGGGAGGCTGGCTGTGGGAAGCTGTGCTGAAGGTGGTGACAGAGACAGGGCTCTCTCTAGACCATGAAACATACTAATTTTGTCCCTTTGTCCAATTTGTATGTTGAAACCACATATGTTGAAGTTGGTACATGGGAGGTGATGAAGCTAATTAGGTTAGGGGTGGAGCCATCAATCAGTAGGCTTGGTGGCCTTGTGAGACAGCATGCTCACTGTCTATCTTTTTCCTAGTCAGGATCCCATAAGAAGTCAGAGGTCTGCAACAAGAAGTGACTCCTCACTAAAACCCACCACTTTTGCTGACGTTTCCAGCCTCCCGAGTTGGGAGAAATAAATGATCGGGGTTTTGTTGTTGTTATTGTTGTTGTTTTTTTAATGCCATCCAGCTTACAGAATTATGCTACAGAGCCTGAGCTAAGGCTGATGATAAAGGTAATAGGATTTGCTAATGTAGTGAATGCTCTGATCCACCAAGGGATTCAAGAATGATGGCCAGAGCAACCACAGCATGGAGCTATTGTCGGTAAGAGAGACAAACTAGGGTAGAGGTGAGTGCTACAATTTGGATCTGGGCTATCCTCATGCTGCCTCACAATGGGGAAGCAATGGAGCTTTGGAGAATGAAGGATGCTGAAGGGAACTTAGGCCGCTGGGGGATGGACTTGCCTGGAAAATTGGGATGCTCATCTTTTCCTCTTTTGTGTTCGGGCCACCGCATGGTGACAGAATGCTTTCATCAGATGCTCCTGTCATACTGTGCCTTGCTCCCAAGCCTACAGGGTCAAGGAGCCATAGGCTGAAAATAAGAATGAGAATCTTTTCTTGCTCATAAATGATTGCGTATGTCTCGCTACAGTGATAGAAAGCTGACTGGCTCAGCGCTGGTTCAGCTAGTTACAGGGGAAAGAATTGCAGTAATGTTCCAGAACCATGGGGAACTGCTTGGCTTTATGAGCCTAGCATTGAGGAAGAACACTGAAGAAGTGTGGTCCGGGGCCATTTCATAAGCTTTATGGCCATAGGACTTGAGGATATGATCTTAAGAGTGTTAGGTGGAAAAGAGGCCAAAGACTGACTAGTCCAATGTTAAGCTATCAGGAAAATGAGAAAAATCCAAACTGAAGACAGAGAAAGAGCTATCAGTGTAGGATAAAGAGGGAGAAAAGGGGTTCTGGACAGCACCAAAGGGAATATTTGAAGGAATGTACTACTGGGTAAAAACTGGTTAAGATGTAGCCACCAAAGCTGGTTGACATTTCAATTCATACGTCACTTTAATTTCTAAAACACTCTCTTGTCTGGTCTAGTATGCCATTTAAATTTTGAAAATTAAAGATGATCTGGCTACTCTGTTGTATATCAACCAAGCTTGTGCCCTTTGGAAACCAGTAGTATTCATTTTTGGCACAATAAAAATAAAATAAAGCAAAGGTAATTTATCAAGTTCCCAGTAACTTATGCTTCTTGTGTGAAAAAAAAAAATTAAGGAGGGCAAAGTCGTTGGTGTTGCAGCTTCAACACATATACACAGATATATCCATGTGGAAGCATTTTACAACTGTGTTATTTTTCATCATGTTCTTTTCTTTCTTCCCTTTCTTTTTCCCCTTCTCTTTCCTCTCTTTCCCTCTTTTTTGCTTTTCATTCTCCCTGATACCCTGCAACTCTAGATCAGGCCATTAAAAGTGGACTTTCCTTCTGCCCTGCCCTGGAAACCTCTGGCAGAGTATCGTCCTAAGTGCTTTATGACAGCTCAAGGCCACCTTAGCAATTCCAAGCTGCTGGCTCCCCCTCCTTCATTTCCACAATTTATTTTTATTTGCTACTGTACATGACACAATTTCCAGGTGACAAAGACTGACGTATGCAGCTCCAAGAGCCACCATGTCATTACCTAGCCCCTAGAAATCCCTAAGATGAGGAGAGAAAATGTCTGAAACAACCCAGGATTCTCCACACTTTAAACAACTTGTCTTTCTCAGTGACTTCTTGGAAATCTTCCCCTCTTCCATCTACTTCCGAAATGATGAATAGTTGAACACGGCTATAGATCCCCAGTATTATGTGGACAAAGTTGTGAAACACCGGCATTTAACATTCTTATTTAACATTGAGGCTTGCAGTCTTTAAGACCTTTAAGAAGATCAAAGCTCAGTGGTAGAACATTTCTTTAGAATGTGTAAAGCTCCATTTAGGTCCTTACTGTGAAAAAGCAAGCATGCAAGGAAGCTCTAAAAGATCGTATGAAATTGTTCTGTCATGTGTATGTTGATATTTACGTCCCCATTTCAGTATTGCTGAGACAAAGTGCAAATCTCTCTAAAACTAAAGTTGAGCACAATTGGCTATAAAGGGTCATAAAGCTTGCCTGTGTCGTGGAAAGTACGTCACTGGGAGAGCCAGAAGGCCTGGGATCAAATTACTGATCTCAGGGAGATAGCTTTTTGACCTAGCTGTCTAACTTGTAAATTTTAAGTCATAAAATAATCAAAAAAAATTGAACCATAAAATAAAAATCCCTACCTGATCTCCCACACAAGGGTAGGAAAACTAAACTAGATTGTATGTATATGCACTTTGTACTCAGTGAAGTATTTTACTAATGTGGGGTATCCTGGGTTGCATTGCACATATGTGCGTATGTATGTGCATTTGTGGGTAAACACTCACTGTACTGTGTTAAATATTTAGGACTGCAGATTCATTAATCCCTGTTTTCAACACTTTGGGGATGACAGTATACTCTTAACTGCTGAAACCAGTAATAGTGTGTCTTGGCTCTGTTCATTAGCACCTGGGAAAGGATTTGTCAGGGGATTTAAAATTTAAAATCAGCATTGTAGCTTTCTTCTAGCGTTTCTGGTTAATGACATCTGGGAAAGATGGCAGAATCTAGCTAAAATTAGCTTGAGTGATCAAGGAATTGTACTGAACTAGGAAAACAGCTTTCATCATTTATTTAAAAAGAAAGAAATTCTAACAAGCCCACCATTTTTTATTGTTTCTGTTCCTGGATTATCAAACTGTCAAACACCGAATAGGCTACTCTTAACAGTGAAACTTACCATGTTAGGTAAACTATAAGAATTCTATATTCCTTTGCTTTAGCTTTCTGAATCCTTTATCTGTATTTTAAAGTTTCTATTCCAACACTGTTTTTGGAACAATGTGCAGAGGAAATATACAGAGCAAACACGACATCCTTAAAAAACATGTTTAGATGGTTAAAATTGGAATTTTGTAATGTTATCATTGGTGAATTCTTTTCCTCTGTAGATGAGACTGGGACAGTTCACACTTACTTGCCCGTGAGGAGCTCGTAGACTAGAATTCCCAGAGACCAGAAGTCCACACTGAAGTCATGTCCTTTGTTGAGAATGACCTCAGGAGCCACGTACTCTGGAGTCCCACAGAAAGTCCACGTTTTCTGCCCAGAGCCAATCTTCTTAGCAAATCCAAAGTCAACCTGGACACGACAGCAAAGAAAACTGAAGGAGTTATAAAACTTACGTTGCTTTTAAGTTTTCCGCTAACTCTAAGAGTTTTCATACAAGCCCAAACTTTTCTTCAACACACGCACATATACACACACACATGCATGAGCAAACACGTGTACACACACACCATCTCAGATATTCCTCTGTAGATCATGTGTCATTCAAGCTGTTGAAAGTTCAATCCTCTGTACCTCATTACACTTGAAGACAATTCAAATTCATTCTTGTGCTCCCAGCAAACACTACGGAGGCATATTTTAATTCACTGGTATATCTGATGGGTTAAAGAGAGAAGGGGGGGATAATAGAAACAGGTTCCTAGAAAACTCCTCCAAGAATTAAAATAACAACAAAGCGAAGAGTTTGGGAAAGAACCTGTGGCTAGGAGACTAGAACCTCTGCCTGTCATCAAGCGGCCCTACTCACAGTGTGTACCCACCTTCTATTTCAGCAACCCAGAGCAAAGCCAGCAGCATCTTCCTGAGTTTGCTGTCATCTCGGAACGCTTCCGACACCCCTCCCCCCCAACGATGTGGGTAGTACATTATTACCTTACTTATTCTGAAAATGTAGAGTCAGCACTGTCTCTGGCTTAGATTCTGTTCCACGCTTATCATACGGAGCTGACAGTGAGATGCTCTGAGTATTGGGACAACGGACGCCTACACTGCTCGTATGGCATCCTGTGATACGCAACGGGGAGGAAAGTATAACCTCCTAGTTAAAGGGAAAAGCGCTAACACCCCAGAACATTAAGGAGACACAGCTGGGCATGTGCGGGAAGCACTGGAAGGTGACAGCTGAGGTTATCCCTGACTAGGGGTTAGGAACTCTCGCACAGTAAAGAGTCTGCTCTCCCTTCCTCTGCCTTTTAGAAGGTGGCCTCTCACTTCTCCAAACTTTTACTCAATGGACTTTGCAGAACAGTCAAGAGAGGAGGCCAGAGAGGCAGCAACCCCCACCCGCTGAATGAGGCAGTGTGTATAACTGAAATCCAGCCCTGCAGAACAACAGCTGGCTTCCTTGCACAGGGGAGCTGAGCAGGTACCCATTCATTTGTAATATGAGCTAATTTCACTTTAACTTTCTTCTACCTCCCTCAGGTAATAGGCGTAGAAATTGCTTCTGTGCTTACCAGGCCCATTTTAATAGCTTCATTGCATGTGTATAATTTCAATAATATGTCAACAATACATGTTTTTAAATAGAGAACGTTAACATCAAAATAAGCCCCCACAAGACAGGATGAGCTGGGGTTGGATGGAAGGGGAGGAGGTCCTCCCCCGTTGGTGGACTTGGAGGGGGCGGGGAGGAGATGAGGGAGGGTTGGGGAGGGTGGGAGGGTTGGGGAGGGTGGGAGGGAGTGAGGGGGGGGGGCTGCGCATGGGATGCAAAGTACCTAACCTGTGATTGATAACAAAAAAATAAAATAAAAAATATTATTAAAAAAAATAAGCCCCCACTTTGAAAAGTGGGAGCCAGACACTAAAATATCTAACTCATTTGTTTGTTCAAATATTCATGCTTAAAGCATTTGTTTTTCCTTGAAGAAGTCTCTTAGACTCCCTTTTTTTCTGAGACCTTTCTGTACTTAACACATAGTAGCAAAGCTTTTACTCTTGAAAAAAAAAAAAAAGGAATTCAAATAACCCAATTCAAAGTGGGGTTTTCCTGTTTGCCTTTATCTTCACAGCGTGACTCACAAAGATTAAATCTGAGAGAACGGCTGGGAATATTATAAAATTAAACTGTAACTAGCTGAGATGAGAGTATCTACATAGTCCCGAGAGAAAGAAACAATAATGAAAGTCCTAACTAATTTTAGAAAGACTGAAATTTAAGAGGCAAGAAAGCAGTGATTATAGAGGCAATTGTATATATGCATATACAGAACCTTTGTACTTTGTTGGTTTATAACATCTTCCAGACTGTTTTTAATTGCATTTAATTTCCCTTTTAAGAATTACTACAAGTTCATTGGCTATATAAAAGTGCTATTCTAATTTTTAAAATAATCTATTTTGATTCAAATTCCAGTATGCTCTTGCAATATTTGCATATTTGCTCAATGAGGTGGTAATAATTATATTAACATTCCAAGATTTATAAAATTGTATCACTTATTTTGTCTACTTGGTTCATACCAACTTTGATCTACAACATTTGGCTAGAATAAATTGGCATTCAAAGCTACCCACAGTTGTGTCACTAGTGTAGAAGATGCCAGATAGTCTGTTACGTTCTGTGCATTTTCTATATGAAGCAAGCTTTCCTACCCACATCCAGTCTCAATACCATGGCTACACTGAGGAGCCTTTCCCTCTCTAGGAGGCAGAAAGGCAAGTTCTTCTTTCCTTTGTGCAATGACCCTCAATGAACATCATTCTATAACAGGTGTCAGAACACACACAAAGCTCTAGTTCTCAATGAGTTTATATTGAAAAGAAGAAAAAGAAATCATGGAATTGTATCATAATGATGATGCGTTGTCATGGGATAAGACATGTTGTAGAGAAGGAAACAGAAGATTTAGGCGCAGAGAGCAGGATGAATTGCTCTTGACATAAGGGCACTAGGAAAGCACACTTCAACGAGGAAGCATTTGAGCAGATGCAAACAGAAATCTGAATAAAATAAGAAAGTTCCACAAACATCTGAGAAGGAGGGAAGGCCCTTCCCCAGGAGGAAGAGACACCACAAAACCCAAGATGCAGACACTTGTGCTCACTTCAAAATCTTTCAAAGTCAGTGTGACAGGGCCATGAAGGATGGAGGCATACAGGTGTCCAAGGGTTTGCAAACCATAGAAAGACCTTTGGAGGAAAGGATGTGATGATTTAAGTCCTCAAGGGGCCGAGATCCTCTCCCTATATTTTCATTTTCTGCAAGAAAAACTAGGCTTTGGGGGAGCTCTTGAAAAGCTACACACAGTTTCTTAACTGCCTGACTTAAATTTCCACTGCAAAGGATGGCTTGCATTGAGGTGAGAGCTTTCAAGGATATTTCTAATCATTGAAATTAGATTAGAAGGATCTAAGATACTTCTAAACCTGGAGCTGTGGCTGCATTGTTCAGAGAAAAAAAAATTAGCGCATGTCTTCTTAGAGCTGGTATCCAGCAACAATTTCCTTTCCTTCGTAAGTTTCTCTCTAGGATAGTAAATTTCTAAGATATTGATTCAGTCACATAAAAATGGGCACAAGGGGACCAATCTAATTAAGACAGATGACTCGTGGAGACAGAATATTCCAAAAAAGTATTTACGTGGCATGTTTAGAGCACGTCTTTACCTCAGGCTAGACGAAATAAACCGGAATCTCTTTCTGTCAACTCCCAAAGTTGATTTAGCATCCTTCTATAATGGACAGCAACAGTGCTCAGTGCTTTCCCTGGAGTGACAGGGGGAGAGGCTGACATAGGAGCAGAGGGGCCTTTTATGAACCTGCTCCTTCTAGATGGGGCAGAGTGACTCACTGAAACAGAGTACCAAGCAGAGCAAGACAAACTGAAGAATTTTACTCACACAGGCACACTAGGAAAATACCATGATATCTCACAGCATCATCTCCTTGACACCTTCCCTGAGTCACAGAGTCTATGCCTCTCTCCTTCCAGGTTCTGCATCACTCTTTATACCTCATGATCACATGCCTCTGGGTCTCAGGTTCTAAAACCAGCTCATTGGGAATAGTCCTCATACTCACATAGCCATTTTGCAGTTGACTGTATTTGGAATGAGGCAGGTATTCAACTTGTGCTTGTTGAATAAAAGGGGGGAGATTAAGGGTAACGCCAGTCTAAATATGATATGCCGTGGTAAGAAAAGCCACCATGCAGACTTGCTTGATGTAAGACTCTCTCCAGCATTTTAAAGAGAAGCCTTTCATGACAGGTAAGTCGAGAAAGAGATGCGTAAAGGAGACGGAGCCATGTGTGCTAGGCATATTGATGCGACAAGCTCAACTCTCACCTAGTAAATGACCTAGTATTGCTGTGTCAGCAGAAAATGGTTAGAGCCAATGATTATTTTCATATTTCACATTAGAAAATTCTTGCTACAAAAAAAATGTGGCACAAATGCATGAGAATCGGAAGGCTCCTGTGCCCCACCCATTCAGATGAGGTCCTGCCCTGTGTGTTCTTTCCATAGCCAGGCAACCCCCCACACTGTTATGCACACATTTATCAACTGTTCTCATTCACTTCTACCTTTACCACATATCTGATATCACAAATATGATACAACGTCTAGCTATTTTTTTAATCTGTAGATCAACCTTATTATAACCATTTTGGGCAATGTTTTTTTGTTTGTTTGGGTGTGTTTGTTTTTGTTTTTCACTCAAACCCATGATGGTGAATTTCCTGAATAGTGATGTCTATTTGGACATGCTGCAGTACTGTAACAGCATTTAATTAACAATGGTTTACTCTTTGTGAGGATAAAACCACTACAGTTCCAACCTGGACTTTCTCTGCTGGTGAGAATCTGAGCAATAGTTACCTCACATAACTGAGGAGGCAATTTCTTCCTACCCTGGTTTCCTTATTTGGCCTCACAAATGCCTTAGCTATTCTGAACACTTGGGTACTCTAACCCAAATTTCTAGCCTCAGCTTGCCTAGCATCACAAAAAGCTCTGGCGGAAAAGAAATTTCATTAGAAGTGTATCAGGGCTCTAGATAAAGTACTGATACCTCCAGGATGAGTCGGCTTCCTGCTTTTAAACACGATGCATCTGTCTGAGTTGGGGTAAGTAATGCTAGATACTACAAAAATAGATCCAAGAAAACAATAAAGTTTTAACTGTACATTAATTCTTACTCATATAATGGATTTACTTTTGAGGTAAGTGGATCTTCAAGTGGTGAATCAGGGACACAGACTTCAGATTTTATGGCTCTAGTTGTCTGTGTTCGTTGACAACAAGCCAGAAAGACTGCAGAGACCCACTTCACAGAACGTTTGTAAGCCAGATCTGTGAGTGGTACGAACAGCATTGCCATTGCTTCAGGAGCTGCAGCTATGTCATTTGGTCACAATGACCCAGAAAGAGGGCTGAGAGAAGTTATCTAGCTCTGCCTGGAAAAGAGAATGAGCCACATTATCTATTAATTTAGATCTTGTTAATGCCTTTCTAGAAAACTTTGCAAGTTTTGCAGTAAAGCTGTTGAACTTTTTATTACACTTGGTCCTAGGAACATTCTATTTTCACGTTTTTGTAAATGGCATTTGCATTCCTATTTACTCTGGTTTTGGTTACTTTAAAATAGACTATGTACCAAGACATCCTGTGACTATACTTCAAATTCTCTATGTAATTTTATGCCTGCTTTAATAGAATTTGAATTCTTATACAATGAATCATCCAATCTGATAAGTTTTGTTGTGATTTTTCAATGTGTCTTTAAAACATATTTGCATCTTACTGTATTAGGTAGAACATCCAGTAAAATAGTTAATAGAAGTGTACACAGCAATGAATTTAAAACTTTTTATTTTAATTTTTTTCACATTCTATCCTTTGATTACATTCTTTCCAATCCCCCAGCTCTTCCCAGATCCTCCTTACCTCTGTACCCACTCAAGTTCATATTCCCCTTCCCTCTCCCAACAAAACAAAACAAAAAATAAAACGAGAAAGTAAAACAAAAAAGGAAAGAAATTTAAAAATAACAAACCAAACCAAACAGCACATACAACAAACAAGGAGTCTGTTTTGTATTGGCCAAGTATTCTTGGGCCCTGGATTGTGGCTGGTTTTCCGTTTCCCAGGAGGCATCGATTGCAAATGGCATCTAGGTTAGGTGGTCTTTGTACCTACTCCCCCTTAGTGCAGTTCTCCTGTGGTGTTACAGCCTCTGTGAGTTCCCAAGTTTTATCACTGATCTTAAGACAATACTTTTAATACTTTAGCAATTATGTATATGGTAACTCTAGGTTTTGTTAGGTACCTTTTATTGATTAATAAAATGACACTTTTTCTAGTTAGTTTGTTTTGACATATATGAGTGGAGAAACCTATTAATCTACTTTTTTTTCTGTAGCTTTTGAGTTCATTAAAATTGTTTCTATCTTAATTTGTTGAGTATTTTTTAAATTTTTATTTGTTTTTACACTTTATTTTTTCTTAGATCAGGCAGTGAAACTGAAAGAGATGTTACAGTTTCTTCATAAACTTTCTGTTCCCTTCATGCTCAGTCTTCCTCACCATCAACATCCTATACCAGAGCAGGACAGAGTTTGCTTGATGAACCCAGGTTGACACGTCATCATCCCCAAATGTCCCCTCTTTATGTTAGGGTTCACAATTGGTGTGTGTTTTGTAGGCTTGGAAAACTATACAATTCTATGTGTCTATCATTGTATACAAAATACTAAATAATTTTACTGTCCTAAACTATCTGTGCTCACATCTCTCCCAAGCTCTGCATCTTAGTACCTACAATATTTTCACTGTCCCCAACAGTTTTCCCTTTTACAAGATGTCTTACAGTTGAAATAATACAGCATGAAGCATTTCTAGAATGGCTTTATTTTGCTTACTAATGTAGCATTTAAACTTTGCACCACATCTTTTAGTGATCTAAAAACTCATTTGGTTTTAGAGTTGAAGAATTTTCCATTGCCTGGATTTACCCTTTTTTTTTTTTTAATCCACAGTTCAGCACTGTGACAAGCCCATAAACCCACTGACTGACATCTTGGTTGTTTCCAAGATTCAGCAATTATAATAAATCCATAAACATTTATGTCTTGGTCTTCAGGTGCTCATAGTGTTTACCTCTTTCTAGTAGGTACAGAGACTACAACTGTGTGATTGGCTAATGCATGTTTAGTTTGTTAAGAAATTAACACACTATCTTTCAGAATAGCTGTACTATTCCCATTCTGCCAGGACTGAATGAGAATCTCTGACAACCCACATTCCTTAGGATGTTCCCATGTTCCAGACTTAACCCTTTAACATCCGTGTGATGGTGCAGTGCCACTGTAGTGTTTAACTCTCCAATGATTTATGATCTTGTAATTCTCATATGTCTCTTTCCCATCTGCAATATTGTCTGTGGTAAACTGTCCATAGATTTCATTAGTCTGTCTTTAATCAAGTTGTTTATTATTTTGTTTTATATGTGTTTGGACATTTTTTTTTTACAACTGTCCCTTATCAAATGTTTTTCTCTGGTCTTTGGCCTTTCTTTTAATTTCAGTGAAGCCTAGCTTACCAATTATTCCTCTCACATTATAGCCTTTCAAATGTAATTTAAAACTTACTCCCAGTCTCAAGACCCTCCAGGTGTTACCCTATCCTTATATTTTAGCAGTCCAATGAGTAATTATCTATTGTTTATGTCTGTGATTGATTTTTGACCAAGGTTTTAATACAAGGTTGAAGTACTACAGGTGGGTTGCTTGGACTAGGTTGTAGATACACAGACATTTCAGCACCACTTGGGGGGGGGGCGGACAATTATCTCTGTATTACAGCTCACCTTTGGTCATTTATCAAATACTGAGTTATTCATGATTTCTTCCTATTTAATTTGGAAGAGTATGTACTTTAAAGAATTTGCCCATTTCGTCTGAGCTATTGACCCTATGGGCTATTGTCAGTTTCTTTACTAGCATCTCTGTAACTACAAAGCATATAACAATAACTTTTGCTTCATTTATGATACTAATTGGTGAGCCCTCTTTTTTTTTCTTACTGTATAGTCATTGATTCATTGATTTTTATTGATCACTTCAAAGCATCAGTTTTTGAATTGATTAATTTCTCCTGGGGATTTTCTGTTTTCAATGACAATAATTTCTACACTGATTATTTTTAATTATCTTTCAGTCACTTTGAATGTAATGTTTTGCTTCTGTTTTTTTATGTTATTCTCTCAGTTAGCAATATATATGGTTCATTTTTCGTCCTTCTCCTTTTATAATATGGGTGCTCAGTGCTTTATGTTTCTCTGTAAACTTTGGGGAATGTTACACAAATTATGATAAGTTGGGTTTTTATTTTTATTTGAATCAAAATATTTAAAAAATTATTGTGAGATCTCTTTATTGACCCATTGTGGTGGTTGGTGCTGTCAACTTGACAGTATTTATAATCCACTGGATAGGGGCCTCTGGGCATGCCCATGGGAATTATCTTGATTGCATTAACTGCTGTGGTAAGGCCTGTCTCTTGTGGGTGGCATCATTCCCTGGTTGGGGTCCTAGACTATACATGTGCAGGAACAAACTGGGTGACAGCATGTCTGCATGGATTTCTGCTTCCTGCTTATGGTTCTGATGTGGCCATCTGTTCCCAGTTCTTTTACCTGGACCTGCCCACCATGGTCCACGGCAGCCTACAAACTGTGAGCCAGGATAAACCTTTCTCTCTTAAGTTGCTTTTGTCTGGGTACTTTATCACACCAACAAGAAAACAAACAAACTTACCCAAATATTATATGTGAGTGTGTTGTTTACCCTGGATAAGTTTATCTTTCTGTTCCTGATTTCTCGTCTAATTCCATGTGTTCAGTGTGCAGACACTACATTGCCTTCTTACAAACATTCAAATGACACAATGCCATTCACAAGTACAACAAGAGAGCCCCAACTCTTCTTTCCTATCGTTTGTAAATCCTATTGTCATTCCATTCCCCTCATGTGCAGGCCCCGCATGCCCCAGCCTTTTGCATCTGTGTGGATTTGTAGCTGACCGAAATCTGAAGAAATTCTTTGTCACTGCTGCTTCGAGCACTGCTCTGTGCCCTTTGTTCCCTTCCTTCTCAAATCATCCTACTCTTCTTACGTTACATCATTCACAAGAGTTACACAGTCCTTGGATGTTCTGCTTTTGTTTTGTTTGTTTGTTTTTAAGTATTTGGTCTCTTTAGCTTTTAAAGTTTTTTTTTTTCTGATAATCCTCAAATCCAGAGTTTCTAATCTCAACCTTACCTAGTTTGCTAATAGGCTCGTAACAGGTATTATTTTGTTTTTTTTTTTTTCCTTTAGGATTTATATCTCTTTACCTGCATCACCCATCTGTTCTTGTAAGCTTTTCCTGTACAGCCTCTGGCATGTCAGTCATGGCTGTCTTAAATTTGTCTGTCTGATAATTCTGACATCCCCATGATGCCTAGTTTTGAGGCTGATGTTGCCTCTTCAACTTACGTTTTGCTTTTGTAGGCCATATAATATGCACCTAAGAGCCAGGCATGAAGAACAGAGCCAAAGGAGTTACTATGACTAGTCCTGAGTAGCACAGTGATAATACCTAGGAGGAAAAGCATGTTCTATACCTCCACAGGTAGGCCACCATCCTGGAGTCAGCCTAGCATCCGTCCTTTGAACTTCACAAACCTTGTCCTCACTCCTTCCCCCTTAGGGGAGGTAAAATAGCTTAAATGAGTTAGAGTTGGTATTTCTCTTCTTCTAGGTCATTTGTGCTCTGATAATAACCTATCAGGCTAGGCACTGGCTATCAGTTTCTCCTGAGCCATTCCTCATCAGGAAGAATAAAGTGCACCGTCTCACGTCAAAATAGTTCCTCTCTTCTGCTCCTTGCAGTAAGCCTAAGGTTACTTGTTTGTTATGTTTGCTAAGAAAACTCAGCCCAGCTCTGTAGGACAAACTCATAAAATGTGAGTGCTCCTTTACAGTGTGATCTCTTTGTTCCTGTAGCAGTCTCTTAGGTCTTAGAAACACCTACATTGTCATTTCTGTCTTACAGTAGATGCAAGAAGGGCTGCTGACATTGCACAGCTGATCAGCTCCTTATGTGATGAGAGAGTAGTAATTTCCAAGTTCTTTAGACATAGAACCAGAAAATCAAAGACTCTTTTTCCATGGAACATCTCATGTTAAACTGTTGTTACATTCCTGAAATATATCCAACCTGGTATGATGTATATTATGAATTTGCATTTTGTTGCAATGGCCAGTTGCTAAAATTTTAATGTGTACACTAGATTCATGAGTAAAATGGAATGCTAATTTGCCTTTCTTAGGAGATTTCCTTGAATGATTGAATCGACATTAACTAGCTTCATAAAATAAAGTGGGAATAATCAATCTTTCACTATTTTTGCAAGGAATTTGTATAAGATAAAAAAGTAAAGTCCCTGAAATTAACAAAGTTTTGATATAAGATCACTGATATTTTAAATTTCTTCTTTGATTACTTCATATATTTTATCTACAACTAAGATTTCACATTCAGTATAAAGTTACCCAGCAAGTTGGCAGTTACCCTTCTAACCAGATAAACCTTGCTTTTATTGTAATAATATTTATTCATTTTTTTAAACACTATGGTGGTTTGATGAGAACACCCCCCCTTAGAACCATGTCTTTGACTAGATGGTCCTAGTTGGCGAAACTACTGGGGAAGGATTGGGAGCTGTGGCCTTGTGAGGGATGTATCACTGGAGGTGGGCTTTAAGGTTTCAAAAGAATCACGCCATTTCCTTCTCTTTGCCTCCAATTTGTGGATTAAGTGCTCAGTTGTTTCTGCATAGTAGAAACAACTGTTACGACTCTAACCCTCTGAAACTGTAAACCCCAGGTCAAATTCTTTATTTTATAAGTTGCTTTGGTCATGATGTTTCATTACAGCAATAGAAAAGTAACTAAGACAGAAGTTGGTACCAGAAAGTGGGCTATTGCTGTGACCGGCCTGTCCATACTGTTTTTGCAGAAATGTGGAAGACTATGGGACTTAGAACTGGGAAAGGGATTGAATTTGATAAGTGAGGCTTCAGGAACCATCCTATCAGGATCCTGGAAGACAGTAATACTGACAGCCATGAGGCCTGTGGAATCACAACCCAAGCAGTTTCAGAGGGACACAATATTACCATCTGGGCTAGAGACTATTCTTGTGGTGGTATTTTAGCACACTGTGTGACTGCTTTCTGTCCTTGCCCTAAGAATCTACCTGAGGCTAAATTGAAAAGTATAGGATTTCTTTCCTTAGCAGAGAAGATTTCAAGACAGCCAGATATTGACTCTGTTGCATGGTTATTAGTAATTTCTCTTATGATGCTCTACAATGAAGAAGAGCAAGTAAAGTGAAAAGAAATACAAAATGTATTGTTTGCAGTAAAGAAGAACATGAGGAATTTAATGTTCAAGCCAAGGCTTGTGCTGAAAGGGATGAGAAGAGTAAAGAAAGGCCTCCTATGAAGTGGAACAAAGGCTGGGTGTTTCTCCAGGCAAGACCCTACCCAGCTAAGCCTCCAACTTGTAAGCAGAAAAGGCCTATGGTGTTTTCTGCTTCTATGAAGGAACAGCAAAGTAAGCTTCTGCAAGAGTGATTCAACAGAGCCAGGCTCCACCTCGAGTGGGAACTCAAATTCGGCAGGCCCCCACATGTGGGTCTGGTTCTAGAGTCATGAAAGACACACAAGTGGCTACTGAAAGCCACTGAGGACAGGGACATGGCAGAGGAATCCCTGTGTGGAGTCCTTGAGGGGGCCATTGTGTGAAGTTCTGAAAGCGAAGCTTAGAATGCACTGGAGAACCCAGGAGGCTCGGGATCCCAGGGCCCTCTGTGAAGAAGACCTGCAGAGGGAGCAGCCCAGGAAGTGTGATGCAGTCCGCAAAGCCAGATGGAAGAGCCCTCTGCAGCCTCTGAGGTCCTATATGAAGTTATAGGATTTGGAGAGTTCCCTGCTGAGTTTCAGTCTTGGCTTCAATTCAGTATTTCTCTGCTTAGTCCCCATTCCTCTCTTTTAAAATGGTAATTCTACTCTGTGTGTATGTTGTAAGTATATACTTCGCTGTTTTTATTTTACATGGAGTTACAATTAAGACATTTCCTTGAGTCTCGGAAGAAAGTTTGAACTGTTAAACTGTGATGAGACTGCGATCGACTCAGGAGACTTCTGAAGTTGTTCAAAGTGCAGTTCGCATTATGATACGGCTACAAGCCTATAGGGGCCAAGGACTGTAATGTGGTGGTCTGAAATGAGAATAGCCCTCATAGACTCACATATTTGAAAACGCGGTCCCCAGCTGTTGGAACTGTTTGGGTAGGATGAGGGGTAAGACATTGTTGGAGGATGTGAGTCACTGGGGGTTGGGCACTGAAGTTTCAAAAGAGTCACACTATTCTCGGTCTCTTTCCGCCTCTTCCTTGTAGATCAAGATGTGAGTTCTTAGCTGTTCTAGTCACCATGTCTTTGTTGTGCAATCACGGATTCTAACTCTCTGAATGTGAGCCCTAAATCAGCTGATTTTTTTAAAAAATAAGTTGTCCTGGTTATAGTGTTTCATAACAGCAATATAAAGGTAACTAAAACAAACAGTAAATGCGCAGATTTGTTAATTTCATCAATATTTTCAAATAATCAAACTTAGGCACAAATATCCTTTTTATTTTATAGCAATTCATGATCATTTCCCCCCTTTTAAATTTCATTAATTTTGTTCTGTCATTTTAACTTCTGAAGTTGGATACGGGTTCCCTGATATTTCTTATGTTTTTACTAGTCCTCTTAGCTATTACTAATTTGTTCCTCACATGTACTGTTATGAGGCCTAGATGTTCATCATGTGCTTTCAGCCGTTAACAGTTTTCCACTAACTGTTGAATTATTTTAGTGTCCTCAGAATCCCACCCAGATGACTTGTTGATTTCTAGTTTGCACAGCTGTGACACAGAACAGTTTGATTTTCACTTAAAGTCTTACATAACAAAATGCAAAATACGTTCAGTGTTGACTTTGTTGCTGTTTGTGTGTGTGTGTGTGATCCGTAGGTTTCCTTCTACTCTGAGGCTCCTGGCACCAGCCCAACCAGGGTGTCCGCTGCTGGACCCAATGTAGTGTTTAGAACATATACTGCATCTTTTCATTGATTCACACATTCTTAACACCACTGACCTTACTAGCTTTCCTTGGCTTGGAAAGTGGAGCAAGATTAAAGAAAGTATGGCACGTGCAGGGAGAGACGTGAGAAGATTCATGACCCTTTGGTTCTCTGACCTGTGCCCTGTGTGCTTTCTGGTGAAGTAACTTGGGCCCAGGTAGAATCTGACTAGGAACAAATCAGTGAGACAAAACAACAACAACAACAACAAAATGAAAGACCGTTTCACCCACTACTAAAGGGAAAAGACAAAATGAGTTCTTCACCCTGCACCACAACATGCTGTCTGTAATTAGCAGAAATGGGTACACGCTGTGACCCTCTAAGGCGCAGAGCTCCCAATCTAAGCTTTTCTATTACTTATGTAATTTTTCTAAGATGATTTATGTTTTCCTTCCCTACTGAAAACTTTTCTCTTACTTGTCTTCACTAGATGTCCAAATTCCCATGAATACTTCAGGGTATAAAGGGTAAATACATACATACATACATACTACATACAAACATAGTACATACATACATGCATACTACACACATACACATATAGCATATAAGCAAGTGAGGCCAAGGTCACTTTACAAGTATCCTGTAATTCCTGAAGTGCTGACACCAGGTACCCCCACCAACTCCAATCATTCTACCAATCCCAGGAGCCTCCAGTCAATGTAGTTCCATGGGGATCCCCACCAACAGCCCAAACCCTATAATTTTCCCTGTGGAAGCTTGCTTAATGGTCCAATATCTGCTAACATTTTGCTTGTGTTGTGTTCATCACCTATTGGGAGCAATAACCCAGAGCCTATGAGATCAAGTTTATTAACTGCATTCTACATATCTCCTAATGCTTTAGCATTTTGTGGTCCATGTTCTATCAAGTTCTGAGCAGTGTATTAAAGTATCTGTAAGTATTTGTGTCCCCTAACTCTTCCAGGCCTCTGTTTATTTTTGAAGCATCTTATTAAATTTTTTTTAAACAGGCTTTTTTATGACCTCGATGAACTTCGTACCCTCTCATAATATGGGGCCACTTCATCGTTAGCAGGCTTGCTTTCCTGATAGGATCATGGTGAAACCTGCTTTATAACTGACTCCTTATTTCCCAGACCTATCATTTTTCGTCTTCAATTTCAATTTTGCATCTCATATTTTAAGTCTTTCTGTTGCAAGAATCATATAGTTGATTTTTATTTTATAATTTTATTTGACAATACTTTTTTAATCTGGGGGTTTGAGTTCATTTACATATCTTGAATTTTTCTCTATTTTCTTAATTTATGTTCTTCCCCCGCCCCCACATGGCTTTCCTATTTCTTTCCTGTTCTTCTTGCTGCCTTCTTTGAAGATGACATTTTATCCTCCTATTTTAATTTCAGTGACTCCTACTTTAAGTTTATATGCTGCCGCTGCTGAGTTAGTTAGCATTTTCTCATTTTAATGTGATGCGTTACAGTGTGACTGATTTATACCACAATATTTAATGAGTACACAGATTCACCACTGTCCTGTGGTTGCCATGCCTTGCTGCTTTGCACCCTTTTGGGGAAGGGGTGATTCTTTTTTTTTCCACCCTCCATAACCATATCCTTTTAATGTAGGAAACAGCTCTCATCTTTATCTAAATATGTCATTGCACCCTTCCTGAGTGATGATTTCTCTAGGCTTGTAATTAAAGTTTGTCAGTAATTCTTGCTCAGAATTTTTTAGCATGATATGCTACTGCATTCTGGCTTCCTTCTTTGCTGGTAAGATGTCAGCTGAAAGTCCCTTCCTCCCCGACACTTTCACCCTTTCTTTATTTGTTTACACCTACTGATCTTTCTGTTTTAAGGCTTTCTTTGTTTAATATAGTAGCCAAGGGAGCCCCGATGTTGCCCTAGAATTCAGAGACTCTCCTCCCACAGAAAACGTGGGCTGGTTTTGTGTGACCAAAGGGATGCAGTAAGGTGCTGACTAGTGGCAGCATGGAGTAGGTCTCACAAGGCAGGTAGCTTGTCCGACACTACCTGGATGACACACTCTAATGTTGATGTGGGCATTCAACCAGTCCTGTGAAAAGGCTCCTGTAGAGAATTAAGGCCCCCAACAGATGACAGCACCCACTTGCCAGCCATGACAGATTGGACCCTCGACCCTAGCCAGTCTGCAGCTCTTCAAGCAACCATTGTCTCCATCTGCTTCTAACTAGAGCTTCAAGAGTGATCTTGAATCATAATGAACTGATTGTCAGCCTAGCAAGACATACACTCACTCACCCAGGAGACAGGCCTCTGGGGTCGATTATCAGGGATTATCCAGATGAGGCATTTCATTGACTGGGTTCACTAAGATGGGAACAGCCATGCAAACTGCCTCACAGATCTAAAGGAGCCAGCTTGCTGAGCGAGATCAGTCACTGTTCTCTGCTTCCTCGCTGGTCACGTGACCAGCGGCCACAGCTCCAGAGGGGCTTCTGTCAGGTATTTGACCACAGGAGAACAGAAAGAGGCTGACCCAAGGTGTGACCCAACCAGCCTACTTCCGCAGACCCAGCTCGCGGAGCCTGCGAAGTCATAAGTGATAATTATTATTTTAAGTTATTTTTAGGAAGACATGGGGGCAAAAGGAGCCCAAACAACCATAATTTGCCCTAATCTATCTATGTTGGTGTTTCTTTACCTCACAATCGGTTTTTAGTGCGTATGTGAGTGTCTGTGTGTGTATGCGTATGTGCTACTAGAGGCATGTGTATTATGGTAAGTGTATGCAGGTCAGAGGGCAACTTGCAGGAGTCAGTTCTCTCTCTTCCCCATGTGAGTTCTAGGGATGAAACTCGGGACAGTCATCAAAGTTGGCAACAGGTACCTTTTACCCATTTGTTAGGTTAAAACACACACACTTTTTAAACCCTACTCTCTTTATTATTTTTGTCTTCGACACTAATTAAACATTTTTCTTCTCACTGTATTCTCCAAATTTCCTCATTTTAATTTTTATTTTCAATTTTTAAGTCTCTTATATTCTCTGTAACTGGTCAAATTTCCTTTAAGTCTCTGATTTCTCTTTTTGTGACAATATTCTAGTTGGCATTCCAAATTCATTAATCTAAAGGCAATAAATTTACAGTTAATAAAACACACAGCGCTTTGGTGTATGATTCACTGGATTTGATGCAGACTAGGCTCCTTTAACCACAGCCACATGACATAGGTACTCCCAGAATCTAGGAAATCTTCTGTGGACTTCCTTCCCCCACAAACCCTGAGAGAACCATTATTTCAATTTTGCCATGTGTTCTAGAACTTGGGTCAATGTGGTCATGGAGAAGGTGCTCTTGTGTGGTCTCCTTTGTTCAGCATAGTTCTGGGCTGGAGGAATCCCTTGTATGACTGAGAAGCATTCGGTGCAGGAGTGTAATTGACCAAGCATGTACAGTTAAAGATGGATATTTGGGCTAATTCTACTTTGCAAACTATTAAGAACAAGCACACATAATATTTTTCAACAACATGATTTCAACTATCCGAAATAAATGCCAAACGTGGTTTTTACCTCAGAGCAGGTTGATGCTTTAGCCCTGTAAGAAACTGAGCAGTTTTTCTTCAGAATGCATTACACTTTTCTTCTCATACCAGAAATGTGTGGGATTATGCACACTTTTTTATTCTTTTAATATATTAATTTCACTAGTTATGAAATGGCATGTTTTGGGGTTTTACATTGAAATCTCTTGGTGACTGAATAGAGAGCTAGGTGATCGTTCCCATGCCTACTTATATGTATATTAAAAGAAGTGACTCATTTGATTTCCTGATGTGAGGTCTTTCATTACCCTTTCTTGGTTATTTTATTTGCTGAAGCCTATTATAATGCTAACATTGTTATATTAGGTAACTTATTTTTGTTCTCCATCTAATGGAAGAATGTCCAATATCATACTTGGGTATGATGGTAACTAAAGGTTTAATCCTAAATCTTTATACACTGAGGCATATTCTCAGTAAACACCTGTGCAGCAATTTTCAAATGAGAGTCTCACCTATCAGGAAGCCCTTCATCAGGGCTTAGATAATCATTTGTGTTTATTGCTCTCTAGTGCCTCATACTTTACACACAAACAAGTCACATTAGGATGGGCCAAGGCAAGCTCCTCCAGCATAAATAAAAATTTCAGTTGTATATTTAAATTAGTTATTTTCTCAGCAGACAGTTTATTTGTTTAGTCTTTCTGAGATTTTTAGCTTCTTAGATTTTTTTTTTTTTTTTGGAAGTCCAAAGGCATTTAAGCATCTACTTCGGCTGTTTGTTCTTTTGGCAACTAATGTCAATTGTAGCTAGTGTTTTTTCTCATCCATTTAGTAGTAATACATTTTTAACATGAGCCTGTCTTTCCTGGAACTTCACCTCTAGGAGTTCTTTGTGTCCTGACTGACAGCATATGCAGTGATGCTTAGGAACATGGGCATGGTTCCAGCATGGATCCATTTTCATTTAAAATTTTGCTTGGATTTTTCCATTAAGAGCAGCTTGTGGCCAAGAATTCTTAGAGGAGACTTTTTTTTTTATTACTCTCCAATGAGGTAATGATGAGAAACGCATGTCTATGTCTATTTGCATGTCCTATCTTTATAACTCTGATATTCATTTAACCTGTGTGGTTCCTGCCTCTGAACAGAGTTCTCTTGCGCATTGTCCCACAGTGCTCAGATCTAAAGTTTGGGCTCCTAATCCTCAATGACACAGCTACCAAATCAAACTTCTGGGTCGTGTAGGCTTGCTGGCACATGCAGCTTCCATGATGGCACTGAGGACTGACCCTAGGGATTTGTCTGTAAGAGGCAACTGTCGTGCATCTTGAGCCCTTCCGTGTGCAATCACCATCAGCGCTGTTCTGCCTTCTCCTAGCCCCTCAGGAACTCCTATGGTGTCTAAGGAACGTATTCATTCATGCATTACTAACACCCTTTGCCATGTCTCATTTGGAATTTTCAAACATTCTGTTGTGAAAGTAATTCAGATTACCTAGTTTAAAATGTCAGTGGTAATTGAAAATCTATAATTGTGTTTTTAAAATAGCTAACATCACTGTTTACTTTGTTGGCTGATGGCAAATAGGGAGGCACTGCCGTCTAGTCTTGTAAATACTATATACACTATATAAAAGTTTGAAAAAAAACAACTGTGAAAGTAAGAGATAAATTTAATAAACAGTCTTCAGTCCTCATGATAATTTTTCTTTCTTCTAGATTATTCCAGAGAATTTCCCTACAGAGCAGTGGAAGGCATAGTCAATGCACGAATTGTGAATAAGAGAAGCGACTGAAGCCTTGTGTTTGTACCTCACCCGTTCTGAAAGCTGTCTTTCATGGATAAAATGAAGCTTGAATGGATCAAAACGATTCCTGGAAGGGAGCCAGGTTTCACATGAAAGGGCTCTTATTTTACTTCATAGGAAAAAAAAAGATCTCTTAGAAATTAAGCATAACAAATTTAATCACTTGGGCTAAATTTGACAATTAACCATATCTTATAAGCAATTGAATAGATTGACTGTCAAAGTTTAAACATAGCCTCTGCATATGATAACTGATTAGTAAATAATATTATTTCCTTACAGCCAAAGCCCGAGGTAACAATATCCCTGTAAGTCTGGAGCTCAGATACGGCTTGATATCTTGGAGGAGCTGTTCAAATGAATGCTGGAAAGCCACTTTGGTTTCCCATCCTGTAGGTTTTCCTCCTGGGGTCCAAAGTGCCCTGGATTTTCTCTAGCTTGACCATCGAGTTCTATCAGCTTCTCACAGAAAGATGTTTATGTGGTAGGCCTTTATGATCTTTGTGATATGCAAGAGATTCTTATTGGGAATTAATGGACCACAGAGATAGAAAGCAAGGAAAACTAATTCTCACTGAGCCTGTTTTATCATAGATTCTGAACTCTCACTGCCTATTAGAACTAGAAAGATTTCAAAATAGCTACCAATGGTCACATGTTTCCTTCTCTTCCTACTTAGAAATAATACCTTAAGACAGAAATCACACTAACTTCTTTATTGTACACAATGCAGGTCCTATATGGAACCCAAACAAAACACAGTTAAAATGATTAAACTATACAAACAAATGGAAAAGACATGCTACGATGTAAATCCTCAGGAAGAGTTGTAGAAATGGGTCAAATATTGGGCAAAACAGAATGTTTACATAGTTCCTGGAGAAGTGGCTCAGAGGTTAAGAGCACTGGCTGCTCCTGCAAAAGATCTGACTCAGTTCTCGCACCTACATGGTAGCTCACACCAGTCTGCAATTACAGTTCCAGGGTATTGGATACCCTCTAATGGCTTCTCAGGCTCAAGTCATAAATGCAGTGCGCATACATACACTCATGCAGGCAAATCATTCATACAAGTAAAAATAATTAAACACTTAAAGCGAATCTATGCACAGCATTTTTCACAGTATTAAGCATGAAGTAGCCAAGGCCCACAGCCCATGGAGTAAAAATAGCAGCTGCACCAAAACTAGAAGGAGACTGCAACCACGGTGCAACTTTGGTGCAGAAATATCTCACATGATACCATGAGTACGAAAACTTGCCTTACCAACTTAAGGTAGCCATCAGCATCCAGAATTAAGTTTTCTGGCTTCAGGTCTCTGTAAATGATGCCTAGGCGATGTAGGTAATCAAATGCTTCCGTCACACAAGCCACACAGAATTTGGAGGTGGGCTCATCAAAGCTGCCTCTGCAATGACAACGTCTTTCTTCTTAACACTCTGAATATGGCTTTGGTGTTATTCTAGGCATCTGTATAGTATTATAATTTGCATGTTGTCAGTGTGTGTGTGTGTGTGTGTCTGAGAGAGAAAGAAAGAGAGAGAGAATGTGTGAGAAAGAGAGATTGTGGTACATGTGGAAGTCAGGTGTCGTCTTTGATTTACCCCTTATCTGATGCAGGGTCTTGTTTTTGTTGATTGCTAGCTAGCCACCAAGCTCCTAAGAAGTCTGTTTCTATCCACTATCTCACAGTAGGAGCATGGGTTACAGATGAATATCACCATGATCAGCTTTACACAATTTGGGGGACTCAAACCTGGATCCTGATTCATGTGCAGTAAGCAGTTTACCTACTGTGTCTACCTACAGCCTCGCCAGCCTATGGCAATGAGTTTTTAATATCATTAACATTAATATATATTTTATATGCTAAGGGCTATAAACAGATCATAAAGAAATTGCTAGGAACACTTCATAAAAACCACAACAAACACCCATATTTATGCATTTCTTTCTGGTAACCACAGATGGACATACAAAACAGGGAAAGAAAGACTTTTAGACACCTGTGGAATAGTCTGGAAATACACTACTATTTCAGTGAAAAGCTTGACCAAGACTTCTATATTGCATACTTTGACTAAAAACAGTTCAAGTGTTCATTTCCATTTTTGTCTACACAATACAAACCAGTAACCCTAAGAGAAAGTGGCTCCTAATACCTCCCAGTTGGGCATTCTTTGATCTCTTATCAGAATTGTTCCATATAAGGATGCTATCTTGTCTTATATACATTGGTTTTGTTTTTGTTTTTCCAAACTGGTGATGATTTGTCACATTTTATAATCAAACTGTGTGACTTAGGAGAGAAAACTCATCTTTCTTCACTCTCCACACCATCGGGCAAGTTATCCAAGTGTCCGAAGCCTGGAGAGGCATGCCTCAATGATGGGCTTGCTACCCCTTACTAGGGTTGTTCTTGGGGTAAGCACAGTGGCTAACAGAAAGCAGTAACACTCTTTCCCATGGACACAGATTTATAAGCAGATTTATCCACTGAAGCAAACATGCACTGTGGTACCGTTTCTGCAGCCACCCTGAATGTCTCCTTCATTTTCCTTGTTCTTCCAATTGCAATCCAGCACGCTCTTAACACAACATCCGTTTTCTTACACACCTAGCTCAGTGGATCTCAGCCACGAGACAAGTGACAAGTATTTAAACAAATGTCTTACTGGACCACACCCTGGTAAAATGAGTCATAACTAGTGGTATTGAGACACAACATTTTTGGTTCATAAGAGCTTTACATGCAATTGTGTTGTGCAGCCACAGTTGACAAATGCTGTGTCAAAGAAGAATGTCCCAGGATCTGCCTGCCCATAACTCCCTTGTTGTAATGCAGTGACCCTCCAATGGCTCTTCTGATGTCTCTGTCTTCTCGATTTCTGCTGCTCAAAAGTCCAGAGGTGTTCTACTTATCTTTCCTTGCCTCTCCGTGTTTTCCAGTCTTTGTCATCTTTAGAGAGTCATATGATTTACCATTTTCATACAAATATGCAACTGCTCTGTAATTATTTAACTTTCATATTAGTGGGTTATTTTATTATCACCCTCTTTCTTCAGGTAAATGCTAATCTTATTTTTCTAAAGTTTATGCTTTTATAGCCTATATTTATGTAGACAATTCTATACTGTCTAGGAAACATCCAAAGTCAAACCATTGTGCTTTCTACATAGAAACTGCCTCGTGCTTATCTGTGATTATGACTGTATCAAACCTTTGTTGACTTCCAGCTCTGATTTGTTTGGTGAGGACTTAACCACCCCCTGTCACATCCCCTTTTGAGTATTTTGAACCTGAGTTACCACACAGAGTTAGCCTCCTACTGTCCATGTGACCTTTAGTCCATATCCTAGGATGACAGATTACTTAAGAACGTCCACATGATACTTCTGAATGCTACACACTGATTACTACCCTGTTATATAACTGACAATATTTTCCTATAATCATGCCCTTGTGCCTTCCTCATAGCCCAGCCCAGCTGTGAGTTGATAAAACTTATTGCTTACAGATCTTTTCATTACCTGTCCCTTAGTATACTCCACAGCTCTCCACCTAAGCAGGCCTCCAGAAGCATGTATACATATTTATTGTCCTTGAAAGTACGATACAACCTGTGGAGACAGATGAAAACATGATTAGAAATGTAGTCCCTAACCTCTATGAAGCTGGTTAAGTTACCATCAGCAACCATTACTTCCAGTTCCATCTAGATAGCCAACAGCTGCATAGGACTTCTCACCAAACCCTCTGCGGTTATCCCTATTGCATTGGATCCCTGATCTTGTCCTGTACTTAGACTGCCCTGCCTCCGCCCACAGACTGAACTTCTTATCTCCCTTTCGATGTCACAGTTCTACCATTCTTGAAAGTCTGAGCACCACAGCCACATTTGTCAAAAAGTGGCTCATTATCACACCTATCAAATAGGGCCTCTCCTGCCTCTCCAAAGCCACAGGCCTGTGCATGCATCATCTTAAAATGTACCTTGCATCACAGTCCATTATATCATGTTGTCTGCCTCCTAACTGGTAGGCTAGTATTAAAAACAGACTAGGAGACAAGAACCTTTAAGTAGTAAGGTGAGTGGAGTGGAGAGTGGTTAGGCAAGGGCACCTCAAGGAGAAGCCTGGGTGAGTGGCTTGCTGTGTGATATAGTTTCAACAAAGGCCCACCTCTAAGGAGCTCCGCTGCCCTTGGGAAACTCCTGGAAATTAGATGGTGCATAAAGTGGTTCTAATTATCAAAAATAATGCCTGAGAAAGACAGAGATACTGTACTTAACAATAGTGAGAATTTTTGGTTTCATAAATAAAATAAATAAATAGCAGAAGTGTTATGGGAATATGTATTTGTTTTAATCCCACATGTGGGATATGGGGCTGCTTCAGACTGTCCACAGTGGCTGACTATGATTTGTCTAGTGCTCTCACAAGAGTGTGACTTTTGCCAGCTGAAGATAGTTTACATTTGGAATTCTGGGGACTCTTCAGAGGCTACATAAATGCCAGAGCCCCAGAGGCTGCTGTTGCTTCTCGTGCTGTTGTTGCTGTTGTTACTGTTTTCTGGCTACTGTTTGATAGAAATTGGAGATCCTGTCTGTGAAGACCAACCCTGCCCCAAGGAACTTGACACCCTAATCAGCAGGAAGTAGTCTAACAATGTCAATGCCTCCTTTCCACTGTACCCTTTTTTCTCTCTTACCTAATGTTGGGGAGTTGGAACGGTAGGATAAAGATGAAGAGTGGTAGATAAACGAATCTAATAAAGTAGCCAAAAAGTTCAGCTACATTTAACAGGCCTCCGTACTCAAAGCTGGGTAAGAGAGTATGGATCTTGAGAAGTGTGTCTGGGCAGTTTACCACGTTCAACACCAGCAAGGGTGAAAACATGTTCTGTTGCTCAGAGTTCAAGGAAAACCTGTCTCAGCAATTATGAGCAATTGATGGCTCAGCACTTACAGCACCTGCTGCTCTCACAAAAGACCTAGGTACAATTCTCCACACCTACAGGCCATCTCCTGGTTGTCTAAAATTGCCAGTTCCATCTATAACCCATTACCCTCTTTTCAGCCTTCATGGACACTAGCCATGCATGTGGTGCACATACATGAAGGCAAGAAGACACTAGTACACATAAAGTAAAAATAGGTAAGAAAGAATGAGAGGAGAATGGGGAAGGAATGGGAGGACGGGGAAAAGGGAGAGGGAAGGTTGAAGTCCCTTTTCTTAGTTGCACCATAAGAGAGAAGCAGCCAGGAGAGCTGCCAGGTGATGCACAAACACAGCAACTGTACTAAGTGGTCTCTTTAGAAGCCAGACATAGTGGCACACATTCGTAATTCTAGCACTCAGGACAGGAAGATTTCTGTGAGTTCAGGGTTATCCTGGGCCACATAGTACCAGGCCAGTCAGAGAATAAAAGTGTCTCAAGAATGTGGGCTGTGGGTTCCAGAACTATATCCCAGGATGGATGCCACCTGTACCGGATGCCACGGTACACCTATCTGCTCATCAGTTACACAACCACAGCTTCTTATTTTGCATATAAATGTATGAGATTATGCATCGATTTTATGTTATTTAAGTGCTGCTGTCGACAAGCACTTATTAGAAAACACGTATGTACATCCCTGGTTCACTTCTCCAGCACAGACCAGTGATGTAAATGTGATGACCTCACTACCCCTCTCGAATTCTCGGAGTCCCTTAAGTATAAATCTCACAGCACAGTAAATGTCTTCCCACATATTATTCCAAATATCATTACTACCAAATGGTACATTAAGCATTTTGCAGAGAGCTGGTATTGTCAAAAAGGAATACAAACCTCAGCTGCCCATCACAGTTCATTAGTACGATATTAATTGTAAAAGAGAATTCTGGAAAAACATAAATATAATTGAATGACTATTGTCACCAGTGCCTAGGATCAGTCTTTTTATTTTTATTTTTTGGAAGATTCTCACAGGGCATTTGGTCTTTCTCATAGACTACACATCACCAGAACTTAGTAATCACTAAAGAGTAAATGAACCTCTAAACTGGCTTCTATCAGTAGCCCATAAATACACAAGTGAGGAGGGTGATGGCGTAGCCCCTCCAATCTGCTAACAAGTACAGAGGAAAAGGGAATGACTGTCAGGAGATGGTCACGTGAAACTTTGAACTTCTAGCACTAGGTACGTTCCCCTTTGGTAACTGTGCATACTCGAATGCCTCACCCCTCAGACACCCACCTACATTGAGCTGGAGCTTGTGGGTTTGTGTTTCCTTATTACCAAATTTGGCATGAGCTTTGGCTAAAGTAATTAGCTGCAATTATTTTATAATGACGTCCCCATGTGCACGCACGCACGCACAGACACACATGCGCATGTGCGCACATGTGCCTTAGCAAGGTTTCCCTAGAATAGAAGTGATTGGAAACTCCTACCCAAGATCCATGGGAGAATTCAGAGCAATACTTCCGGGCACGCCAACTGCTCACTTACTTCACAATGAATGGAGAACACAGCTCCTCCAGGATCCTCTTCTCAGAGTAGACGTGTTCCTGTTGTTTAGTGTCAACAATGTGCTTCTTCCTTATACACTTCATCGCAAAGGCAACATTCTCATTTTTAACTTTAACCTATGTGAGAAATAGAAGGACTCTCATAATTAACGTACCACAATAATTTGCAATAGGTAATATAACATGTTTATCAATGAGAGTTAAGTTGTTTTACATGTAGAGAGTATACAAGCTTTTAACCACTTATCCCTCTAGAACATATTTCTATATAGCTTGATGCATTTCCAATCATTTTCAAAATACTTCATATAATTTGGTTCTAAAATTTCTGTACTGAAATAGGAAAATACAGTCTGATTAAATTTTACTGATAGGACTCCAGTTTTGATGGTGTAACACAATCAACTTTGATAAGAAAGAAGCTTTGATTTTCAAAGCTTCTTTATTTCTTGACGTTCACCTCTAATTTTCAAAGAAACTCATCAAATTCCGTGTCTGCTCTATTCAGTGGGCAGCCTACTTATCACATAAGGTTATTTAAATTTAAATTAATTAAAAGTAGAAATGTATTTCCTTGATTGTATTAGGCACATTCCCAAATCTCAAAAGGCACCTCAGGCGATAGCAGCACAGATCCATCAGGGTAGGAATTAGTACTGGAAAGTAAGAGAGGGCTGTTTCTGTATGCAAAAATCAGAACTCTTCCTTAAAAGGAAATCAACATTGAAAACAACTATTTCTTTCTGATAGCTATAAAAATCCATAAGCAGGCCATAATACTGGATGGCAAATGGAAATCCACATCTCTTGTAGTGATCATATTGACCATTGGTAATCTTTATAGATCTCAAATAAGCAGAGAAAATCTGCTTTGATAATGAGTATCTAGGAGAACAGATCTCAGCATTAGTCATTCAACCCTTTAGCTGTGTTCTTTGGTAGAAAATACCAGTGCAGAAAGACATCTGCATAGAGCAGAAGACCCCAATATTCTTAGCCCTGTTAGCAAGGTGTTTCCCCTTCACCCATCAGAGATGATGGAGTGGGCGCGAACTGTTCTGCTGCGTCTGTACCAGCATCACACATGTCCAGCCATCCTGCAGACAGAGGCATCAGCATAGCTCCTGGAGGTCACTGCACAGTGAGTTGTTAAAAATCGTCTGGGCAAAGACAGGCTTGGTGATTGCCAGGGGCTCAGAGCCATCTGCACCCAAGAAGAGCACAGTTTCCTCAGAACACTCACTCTGACACAGGATCTGCTCCTTGGGAGCTGATTATTAAGCACAGCCGTGGAAGATGACTGAAATCAGGCTTCAGTTCCCAGCCTCCTGTTGACTGCTGCGGAAGGTTGCTCTTCAAACACCCTTTTGCAGTCATTGTCTTTCCTTTTTCTCTGATAGGAAATTTTTACACAACCCGAAAATAGGGTGATGAGAGCCAAACACAGACACAGGTAGGCTTGCTTAAGGGATAGAACTATAATATTAAGGACTCCATTTATGGTGTTTCTGCCAGCACATTCTCCTTTCCTTTAGAGTAGAGACATGCTGTGCTTCGATTGTACACATCTATGTATGTGTAATTTGTTGCTAGGAAATACACATTTTACATTTCATAATCTTTCAGAATGCTTACTTGATTCATTTCTCAATAATTACTATCAAAAAATTTATCACAGGATGTGATATCAGAGAGCATCTAATTACTATTTGCAACAACAAATAGACAGAAACTTGCTTCCTCTGGTTCAAAACACTTTAAGCTAGAAATAACAACTCATATATTCCTCCAACATAAGGTGAGAAACAAAACAAAAAAGTCAAATGCTTCTCTCAGATGCTTGAAACGTAAACCCCTTACAAGCTCCACTCTTCCGAACCCACCAACGCCCAGTGTCGCGATAATCTCAAGGTTCTGGAATGGGGAGGTTGAGGAGAATCTGGCCACCTTCTCTTTCAGCTGAATCATCTCCAGAGAAAGGGCTTTGGACAACTTCCAGTTAGACATCGAGCGCCTGAAGAGAGAAGGGAAATGTCACACACACACACACAAACACAGACACACAGACTGACACAAACATACACAGACATGCACACACACACACACAAACTCTGAGCAATGCATACCCCCTAATCACAGCCTCTATTCTCACACTGCCTATCAGTGCCACAAAGACTGTCTCAACCTTTGCCAAGGATGCATTTGGTCATATCTGGGCAGAAAAACCAATAGAATCTAGGACACATCACACTCAAGTCACATAAATACAATGAGAGTAAAATGGGGTAGGGGAGGGACTTGTAGCATTTGAAATACATTTCAAAAAAAAAAAAGCTGTCAATCAATAACCCAGGAATGGAGTCAGTGAAAGAGAACAAAAACCCATCACATGCTTTGTCATTCCCAGAAGGCCCCACTGAGAATTTCTGCTGTTTGTCAACAAAGCTTTCCACACCTAATGAAGAATAATAGCACTACAAGACACAAAACTACGCTTCTCACTTTACCTTTAAGCATGGCTGTTCATAAATACCCATTTTGTCTTCAAACTAAAACTTACTGTTCTGAGTTCTATGCGTAGTTACTATAAAAGGCTGTGTGCAGAAAGATTGCAGATGTATACCTTGAAGAAGAATGCACTTTAACTTAGAATTTAGGCTCTCTAGAAATTCTGAGAGCACCTCTCTAGAAGCCTGTCTCTTGAACATCAGCTTCAGCATTTGCTTGTATTGCCTTAAGTAAGGTCTGAGGTTAGCAGAGTGGGAAGCATCCACCTTGCATGTATGGGGGCTCTGGGTTCAATTCTCGCATAAAAACATTACCATAGAAATTTAAATGTTTTAAAAGTAATTATCATTTAGCAAAGTTCCTATTAAAAAAATTTATTGATTGTTGATCTTAGAGGCTGTGCTGTTAGTGTTCTGATCAGGAAGTTGTCTCCTGTGCCAATGAGTTCAAGGCTCTTCCCCACTTTTTCTTCTAACAGGTTAAGTATATCTGGTTTTATCTTGAGGTCTTTGATCCACTTGGACTTTAGTTTTGTGCAGGGTGATAACACATTAGCATTTTTCTGCATATAGGCATCCAGTTAGACCAGAACCATTTGTTGAAGGTACTATCCTTTTTTTTTTTTCCATTGTGTGGTTTTGGCATCTTTGTAAAAAATCAGGAGTCCATAAGTGTGTGGGTTTATTTCAGGGTCTTCTGTTCCATTCCATTGATCCACCATTTGGTGTCTATGCCAGTACCATTCAGTTTTTACTACTGTTGCTCTATAATACATCTTGAGATCAGGGATAAAGTTACCTCTGGAAGATCTTTTATTGTAGAGGATTGTTTTAGCAATTCTAGGTTTCTTGAGGGCCTCTGAAAGACTCTACCCTGCAGGGTATCAAAGCAGATGCTGAGACTCATAGACAAACTTTGGGTAGAGTGCAGGGAATCTTATGAAAGAAGGGGGAGATAGAAAGACCTGGAGGGGACAGGAGCTCCACAAGGAGATCAACATAACCAAAAAATCTTGACATATGAGTCTTTTCTGAGACTGATACTCCAACCAAGAACCATTCATGGAGATAACCTAGAACCCCTGCAGAGATGTAGCCCATGGCAGCTCAGTGTCCAAGTGGGTTCCCTAGTAATGGGAACAGGGACAGTCTCTGACATGAACTGATTGGCCTGCTCTTTGCTCACCTTCCCCTGAGGGGGAGGGGAAGGGACAGCCTTACCAGGACACAGAGAAAGACAATGCAGCCAGTCCTGATGAGACCTAATATATTAGGGTCAGAGGGAAGGGGAGGAGGGCCTTCCTATCAGTGGACTAGGGGAGGGGCATGGAAGAAGAAGAGGGAAGTAGGGCAGGATTGGAAGGGGATGAGAGAGGGGGCTACAGCTGGAATACAAAGTGAATAAATTTAAAAAATAAATAAAGAAAAGAAATGTTCACCATCCTCAGTCATCAGGGAAATGTAAAACAAAATGACCCTCAGATTCCATCTTACACTTGTCAGCGTGGCTAAGATAAAAAAACTCAAGTGACAGCACATGCTGGCAAGGTTGTAGAGAAAGGAGGACCCTCCTCCATTGTTGGTGGGAGTACACACTTATATAACCACTCTGGAAATTATTTTTTGGAGGTTTATAAGAAAACTGGGAATAGATCTACCTCAAGACCTACCTATTCTACTCTTGGGCATATACCCAAAATATGCCCCACCATACCACAAGGACACTTGCTCAACTATGTCTATAGCAGCTTTGTTCCTAATAGCCAGAAACTGGAAACAATCTAGATGTCCTTCAACTGAAGAACAGATTTTTTTAAATGTGGTACCTTTACTCAGCTATTGAAAACAAAGATATTGTGCAATTTGTGGGAAAATGGATGGACTTAGAAAATCATCGTGAGTGAGATAACCCAGATCCAGAAATACACACATGGTATGTACTCACTTGTAAGCGTGTATTAGCCGTAAAGTACAGGATAACCATTCTACAATCTACAAACCTAAAGAATCCAAGAAGGGCCCAAGGGAAGATTTTTGAATCTCACTCAGAACAGGAAATAAAATAGACATCTGAGGTAGATGAAGGGAAGTACCTAGGTGGACGGGTGTGGGGAGAGTAACACGGTGGGGATCGGGTGGGTAGAGAATGGGGGAGGGGTGGGGAGAGGACTGGGAGAAGAATGGAAATAGGTGGACAGGTATCTCTGGAAGAGGGACGTTTCCTGGGAGCATATGGGGGTGACCCTAGCTGAGAATTTTAGTAAAAGGGGTTAAAGAGCCTGAAGTCGACACCTCCTATAGCCAGATGGAGCTGTCAGTGAAGGGAAGAGTACAGCAACCGACCCATAAAACTTCTGACCCAAAATATGTCCTGCCTACCAGAAGTGCAGAGATGGAGGAGTGTAGAAATGGAGGAGAGATTGAAGGAATGGCAAACTAATGACTGGCCCAACTTGAGACCCACCACATGGGAAAGAGCCAGCCTCTGTCACTATTAATGATACTCTACCATGCTTGCAGACAGGGGCCTAGCATAACTGTCTTCTGAGAAGCTTCACACAGCAACTGATGGAAACAATGCAGAGAGCAAACAATAGACTGAGCCCTAGGAGTTCGGTGGAAGAATGGGAAGAAGGATAGAAGGAGCCGGATGGGTCACGGACACCACGAGAAGACCTCAGAATCAACTAACCTGGGCCCATGGGGGCTCTCAGAGACTCAACCACCAACCACAGAGCATACATGGACTAGACCTAGACCCCCTACACATATGTAGCTGATGTACAGTGTGGTCAATATGTGGGTCCCCTAACAGTGGAAGTAGGGGCTGTCTCGACTCTGTAGCCTGCCACTGGATCTCTTTCCCCCTAGCTGGGCTGTCCTGTGAGGCCGGAGTAGGAGAGGATGTGCTTAGTCATGCTGGGACTTGAGGTGACAGGGTGGGTTGATACCCCCTTGCTCCACCCCCATTCTCTGAGAAGAGGAGAGTGGGAATGAAAGAAGGGGAAGGTGCATGAAGGTAGGACTTGGAGGAGGATCTGGGACTGGGCTGGGATCAGGCTGTAAAGAGAACAAACAAATAAAGTCCATCACTTTGCTAGATTTGGTGTAGTCTACTCAACCTCTCCTTGGGAAGTTGGTTTTTTGTTTGTTTGTTTGTTTTTAAATCAAACTCTAACCCTGCTGTTCACCCTATAACCATGTCCTTATTGAGCTAAATCACCATTTTAAAGCATTCCCTCTATCAGGAAATTTCTCTCACAATGTCTTACTCAACACTCAAAGTTTTTACTTAGAGGCTTAAAAATTCTCCACTGTAGAGTTGCAGAGTTGAAACAGTGTCTCTAGAATCTTCCAGTGAGGGCAGTCTGCAGGGAACTGTGCCCCCATCTGCTGCCACTGCCAGAGAAAACCCCGTCTCACTTACTTGGCATGTCTTTTTTCATCATCACGGTTCAGGTTGGCCACATATCCCTCAAGGTATTTTTGGAGTTCTTCAAATGTCCCGACAGTTTGGTTGAATGTTCTAAGTAAAATAAGACAAATGGTCTGCTGTGATGGTATCAAGGCAATTTGATGCTCCTCATTCCCATTTCTCTGTGTGTTTCTTACATTTATGTTCATTTGGGGGAAATACACATACGTGTGGGGCCCTAGCCTTGGGTGTCATTACTCAGGAGCTGTCTAACTTCTCTTAGGATGGGGTCTCAAGCTGGCTCGGAATCTCCCAATTAGATGAGACTGGCTGGTCAGCAAGCCCCAGAGATAGGGCTCTGTCCACCTCCCTCGTGGTGGATCACATGCATGTGTCCCATATCTAAAATTTTTATGTAAATTCTGGGGACAGAATGCAAGTCCTTGTGGTTGCATAGCAAGCACTTTATTGTCTGAGCCATCTACAAGCCCAATAATCTTAAATGCACACACACACACACACACAAGCTAGATGCTTTTCCATAAGTTATGGAATATTAAAGTTTCTATAATTGTGAGTAGTTATTGGAAAGTCTGCAGCTGATCCTTTCTGTTAATGACACACAGGAACTCTCAGTAAAGAAGCATTTTCTACACACCTCTGCTTGTCTTTCCCCAGGTTTCAGTAGCTACAACACTCTAGCTCTAACTTCAAAGAGGCTGTACTCATTAGACGGTAGACCCCAAGGAATAACTGATCAATCATTTGAGATTTGTCTCTGCAATCCATGGTCACCAGGAAGCTTGGGCCTTTTTTCTTTTTAATTATTTTTAAATAGAGCTATTACTTTACAGTTATTTCACACATTTTCTCACAATTTCAAAATAGGAATGGCAACTCAAACTGTATTCTTCTGGCACTATCATCAAAAAGTTTGTTTAAAATTGTGAAATAGGGAAAAAAGAAATAAAAATCTATGGATTTTCTGTCACTCTATTTTAGTGTGAGCCTGGTGCCCTTTTGTCAAGCTGCCATCTGGTGAGCACTTCTCATATGCCAAGGACTACAGCAGATGCTGGCTCTGCAGTCGCAATGTACAAATGACATGTTTCTGTGTTCATGGGCTTACAGGAGGTTGGTAAGAGAGGCGTTAAAGAAACTCAACTGTGATTAAAGTCTACAGAGCATCCTGAATGGTTCTACTGCTGTAGGCTCTAATTTACCCCTTAGGTGGACAATGTTACTCTATTTTTCAATATTTGAAATTTTCCATGATAAAAAGTATCTTTCCACTACTGTAATATTCTTTAATATTCTTTCCAGTGCCTCATATCTATGATTTTATGTTCGGTAAGTGCTGCAAACATTAGCCACTGGTGATAGCCACTGGTGATTCCACTGTTATACCTTGCCATTTTACTGATTTCATTAAAATGTATAGGTATATGTTTTATTTCTTTGATAACACTATGGCTTCACATAGACAATGGCTCAGTTTTGGCTTTATGTGAGTTGTAGTCTTTGGATTGACTACATAACCAGTGAAGACTTAGATGATTAATGAACAGTCCAAGAAGCCAGGTTAAAAAATAGGCTTTGAAGTAGCAAGGGATACAAAGCAAGGCTTATTTTAAAAGGGTAGCCTAATAAGGATATCAATATTGGTGCATACTATTAAAAATTACTATAGGTGACCCCACCTCTCTGGAATGATAATGAGTTAATAGCTACTTTTGCTTCACAGGAAGAGTCTGGGCTGGGAGATGGCTCAACAGTTAGCAGCACTTGCTGCCCTTGTAAGGACCCATATTTGATCCCCAGAGCCCATGTCAGGTGAATCCAAACATCCCGAAGTTCCAGCTCCAGGGATCTGAAGCTCTTCTTGTGTCCTTGAGTACTTACGATCACACAGCATACCCATAGACACATAACTAAATCCATAAAAACACTAACAAACTGATTTGCAAAAAAAAACACACACACACACAGAATTTAAATCAGTGCATTACTGATAATTATGTATTGACTTTGTGCACAAAATATTTAGCCTGCCAGCATCTGCCACTGCAGAGACAGATTGTGATCAGAGGGCCCGGTTCCTCCTCGTGAATGTTAATAGAATGTGAGTGCTGTGGCTGAGCACTGGCCAGCATTTCCAAGTGGTGACAAATGTGGAAATCTAGAGGGCCTCAGAGGAGCAGAAGCCAAGTCTCTGAAAGTAACAAGTGCCCAACATCAGGATACTCACTCTCGATCTATCACGAGGCACGCAACATCATTTTCTTCAGCAATGATATTGGCTGACCTGACGTCATCACTGTAGATGAAAAGGGTCAGTCAGCTTTCACCACAATTTGAAATTAAAAAGTCTGTTTTTGTTAGGAACCTATGAGGTTATATCAGTTCACACCCACCAGCTAAACAGCCCGAAGACCATGGTGTTGTTGTTGTTGTTGTTTTTAATAACATGGTATTTTTATATCCAACTCTTTTAAGAAATGGATGTGAAATGTGTCCCAATAAAGGTTATATACACAAAGAATTCGGGAACGTGATTGTACTGGGAGCACAGAAGAATGATCAACTGCGATGTGAAATCTCATTGTGTGTTTTGTCACAGCCAGAACAGAAGAGCTCTCCTCCATCAAAGGAGAATTACTAACGAACAAGAAGGCAGCACTGAAACTGATAGAGAAACGTCCTGGGAGATGGCCAAGTGAGCATCATGCAACAAACCAGTTAAAATGGAATCCAGGCTTATGTTTACACAGCCAGATCAACACATTAACGGAATACTGAAATACATTCATGTCATAGGAAGTAAAGTGGATGTTTTTTTCTCAGCAAAATCTCTGAAATTAGTATCTGTTGATGATGACTCACACCATAATTAGCACTGCTAATTTTTTTATACATAATGGAGTAGAGACTCTTACCATGGATCTTAAAATGAGTCATTACATATGAGCTGAAGGCGATATAATTGTCTAAGTCACTATTGATGGATCAAGCATCAGGGAAAGTGTTTCCTAAGAGGCCTTAACTTGAATATTACTTTTCTCCTTTTATTAGTTATAAATTAGACTCTAAATAAAGAAACATCCATACAGTATCCAGTGCTCAGAGATTCTACTTAGAGTAACCCAGGAATGCCAACAAAATGTGGCCATCACAGGGACAGCTCTGGATAATTTCATCAAAAATAGCAATCATGTGGATTCCTTCACATTTTCTTAGTGGAAAGACAGAGGAAACTCAGGAAGCCTATCTCTTGTATGGCTCAGAGGCCACTTTATTTCTAGATGGTATCCAAAGACTGTCTAGGTAGTTCAGAGTTTGTCCTCAATTGATACGGTACCTGCTAGTAGATATCAGTGAAAATAGCTTAGTCTCTGGGAATTTTATTTAGAGGTAGGACAGCTGTGGATCAATTTACACATGCAAATAAAAGCAGAATCAGAGACAGATGTGAAGGTATAGGCAGAGGCAGAGGCAGAAATGGGGGAATAAGAATCAAATACATACAGGCCAAAACACAGACAGAACCTAGACACAGACAGGACCTAGACACAGACAGGACCCAGACACAGACAGGAACTAGACACAGACAGGACCTTGGGCTATGAGTTCAGAGCAAGGGAATACTTAAGGTATTCACCTTATATTTTGATTTCCTGATCACCACAGAGATCATCCTCTGCACAACAACCAACGCAGTTTCCCACGTGTGCTTTCAAAGTAACTGTATGTTAAGTGCCATAGATTTATTTCTATGAATAAAAATCTGAAAGAACTCCAGAGACCATTTAATGTCATTTTGAAAACACATAAAATAGAAGCAAGACTGAGCCACAGTCTGCAGCCCCCCCATTTTTTTTTGCATAAAAATGTGCAAAAAAGGAAATACATTTGTATCGACATTTCCTTCCCATTCATTTTAGCTTTGTGCTTTTTGGATGATTTGGGGTGTTGGTTGTCTATGTTAAACATGCATTCTCATGTTTCCCATAGGAAAAGAACTATAATTGGCTAGCTGCAACAGATAGCACAGATTACTTCAGGTCCAGCAAAACCAGATAGCACACCAGCTCTCAAGAGATTCTTAATATCTATACTGCATTTATAGAGCCCCGTGAATCTGCAAGGTTTGTTTGTTTTGCTCAAACATGGGAAGATAATTAAGATAGTGCAAAAAAAGATAATTTTATTATTATCAAAGTGAGTTCATTACCAGCTAGAAAATAAGAAAGAAAATCTCAGCCTGTCTTTAAATTCTACTTTGAAATTGCTTACATAATATCTAAAGGTCAATTTATTATGCTTTAGTACTTGGGCTTTTTTGACAAATAGGAGATGTGTGAATTTTAAATAACCAAATGTGTCTCTGGGTGATTTTGCAGCACTTTCCCTTTGTGTCACAATTACGCAGCCTGCTCTGCAAATCATAAGGACAGGAGCTTCGTAAGGGACAGGCAAGAAAACGAAAACAGGGCACAAGTAACTTTTCTTCAAACATAAACTTGAAATAAAACCATTTGGTACGAATATAAAATTTAAGCAATTTCCTGAACAACCCCAAATTATTCACTTAAAAACATATGTAACTCCAAAAATGTGTCTTTCTCTGAATGCTATCATGCTATTTTATAAAGCTATTTAGGAAAATGTATTTCTTTAGATATGTTGGGGGGGGTTGTTTGAGGAAGCACAAAGTTTCCCTTGAGCCATTTATCAGCTTTTAAGAACATATTTCCATAACTTAGGTCCACAGTAAATAAACTTGGACTTCAAAAGACAGAACGGTCACATAAAAATTTCAAATGCATTATTGTGAGCTGATGCTAAAACTTGCAAATTGAGTTCATAACAAATTTCTGAAAATAGATGCTTTAAAGACACCCAGAGTATGAAAAATTTGTTTTAAAAACATTTTATTACAGTTATTTATTTATTGTGTTTGTGTGTTTGCATGTCATAGTACACATGTGAAGGTCAAAGGTCAATCTGGGGGGGTCAGATCTCCTCCTCCACCATGTGGGGATCAAATTTAGGACATTCAGATCATTAGATTTATGTGTCTCTGCCTACTGACCCATCCTGTCAGCCCTCTTTCCACAATTCAGTTAAAGAAAAATATTTTGAGTAGGATAATATTATGAACCATAATAACTTGCTCTAATGTTGTCAGGTTAATAATTTCCTCATTTTTACATTCTTTTGCTAGTATTTTTAAGCTAAGAGTTAATCCAACACCAATCTTGACCTTACTGACATAAGTTTTTCCGATTGTTGCCTGCGTTTGCTTAGCGAGTAGGTTTGACATGGAAAACGGTCCAACCCTTAGTCTGAGCATGATGTATAAATCCATGACTCACCTGATCAGAGCTTTTTCTCCAAAGTACTCTCCTGTCTGCAATGTTTTTATTAACTGTGGCTGATCGTGGCCTTCTGTGCTCTGTGTGACTTTCACCTAAACAATGAGAAAGAATCCAAAAGAGAGACCAAAGTAAAGGACGGATCCGAAAGCACATTCGTCAGCTTGGGAGAACCATCTGAAGGAGGGAGAGGAGGAGGCTGCAATAGCAGTACAGTCACTGGGACACTCTACTATGCTCTGTTCTGGTTAAGGCAGGTATGAGACAACCCTCTGTACCAGGAGAATCACATCTTAAGTCACCCATTCAAATCACCTCCCAAAAGTCAGTTGTTGTTTTTTTTCTTCATATTTTTGTTTTTTTCAAAACAGGGTTTCCTGGTATATCACTGGCTGTCCTGAAGCTCACTATGTAGACCAGGCTGGCTTCAAACTTAGTGATCTGCCTGCCTCTTCCACTGGAGTGGTGGGATTGAAGGAGGTAGCCACCCTGCCTGACTCTGAAGGACAGTTCTTAAAATGTGAAACCAGTGATTCTTTCAGAGAGATCCTCAAAGCAAATAATCTTAATCTTGTAGGGACTTTCATTGTTTCAAAAAGTCTAACAAAGTTGATGGCTTAATTAAGAATAAGTTTGAGTATGAGTATAAAGTTTGTCCATAGGTAGGCTACATCTTACGGACCTCCAAAACAATGCAAAATGACAACAGGGAAAAGGCTCACAACTCAACATCCATTTCAAAGTGAAACAGAGGCTAGGCTGTTACACAGAAATTCAAACTTAAGAGTGTTCTCTATTTGAGCTGGAAATACTGCAGCTTGATATGTTAATTAGTGTTGCCTCCCACTGGCTAGAGTTTCTGATTTTTGTTTATGTATGTCACCATGAATTAATATTTTTAAATGATGACAACAAATGCAATTCTATTATTAGCCAGAATTCTCTCAAAGAATGAGACTTTACTTGCTGAGTTCATTCTCCTAAACTGCTCATCATATCTGTTATACAAAAACAGTATTCCAGCCCTGTTCTTGGACCAGTGGGCTGAGTGACAATCACATACTCATTCCTAAAAAGGGCCTTGAGAAATGAACCGGCTCTTATAGATGTCACACATAGTGAGGCCACCACAGAAAATAAAGGAAGCTGTGTGCAGTTACTGACAAGCTACTGTTTCATCTGTGGTCAATCATACCTATCCTGTGCATTCACCCCCAAGCCTGGCCCTTGCAGAGAACTCCAGAGATTCTACCACAGATCATCATCCTTCCAGTTGGGCTTCTTCCATGGCTACACTGAGGGCACACCGATCACAGCTTTACCTAGCATTTACCTTGCCTTTTGCCAAAATGAAGAAGGTGCTCCCTTCCTCCCCTTCTCTGATGATGTAATCGCCTTTGTCATAGTATTCCTATCAGGATGAAAAAGAAACAAAATATCATATCAAAAGTGGAGGCATATGACTGAGGACAGACAGGAAACAGAGCCCTTCATGTCCTTAAACATGTGTAGACTCCCTGTGAGCTTACCTTAGCTCTCATTAATACTGTGGTAAAAATTAGGGAGACTTGCTTTAATGATCAGCAAGACGATTTGTACTTGTTCTTCTCTTTTCACTGAGACTCTTCACTTGCAATGTTCAGTTTCAGTTATGGAAGGCAGAGATATGATGAGAAGAGAGATATAGATAACAGCCAGGGAAACAATGTGATCTCACCTCTGGGTGAACTGCAATATTTAGTAACTGTCTGAAGAGTACGGCAATGGTTCAGAGAGGAACATGTGATTACACGGGGGCTTGATTCTACCCACAGTGGGAATGAGGAACGGCACGCTCCTTTTCTAAGCCTCTGCGGGATAACAGCACCTCGGAGGGGTTCACATACGCAACAGGTAGCTCTGCCATGTGCATTGTTCATAAAGGGTACCTATCAGAACAGGTCCCAGACATCAGAATCTACACATGCAAATTCTGTGTTCAGCCTTGATTTAGCCTCATGAGACTGATTTATCCTCATGATCACTAATTAATTTTTTGTGTTAAATTTTCTGTCTTTCATACACAGTTGTGTGATTTGAGATGTAGCTACTTGTCAGAGCAAAGAATACCCTAGCCCCTTAGAGCACACAGACAGGTCACAGCCTCTGCCTCTACACTGTCTTCATTTGATGTTGTCTCAAGTCAGACAACTGGAATGCATTTCTTAATTATTTATACAAACAAGATGGGCTTGTTTATTTTTAAAGGGCATTATTGACAGCATGATTTCACTCATTGTTTCTTTTAGACTGGAATTAGTTCTAAACTAAACTACTCTAATGTGTTTGCCTTTCAATACCTTCCTGGTCATTTAAGCAAAAATGGTCAAAGAGTAATGGAATAAATCTTTACAGACTGAATATTATTCCTCATATCAGTGAACACACCTTATTCTCATGGCATTGTATATAGTTAATTAGACATTTCCACATCTCTGAGAAGAATGATTCACACCCAGTTCTCAGTACCAGATTTGAAGCCCAGTTCTACGCGGAATTCGTTTAAATGAATACATCAACTAAGAACATTGACCTTCAAAGCTAGAGAAGCAGTCTGTAGCTGCTAAAACAAACAAGCTTAAAGAAATTCCCTTTGGCCAGCTTACAACTTCTGGGGACCAGAAAGCCCCAGGATAGAGGAGGAAAGCTGGGTTTCCTGCTTGGGGCTTTTTAAGATTGCAATTGAGATGTTAGTAGGAGCTGTATTCCCTTCTAAAACCCCGAGGAAGGGAAAATTTGCCTCAAGTTCATTATGGTGGCTGGTTGAACTCATTTGTGGGTTGAGATACATTCTCTTCTCAGCTGTCAGTGGAGAGTCAGCAGAGGCTGCTGAGCTCTTGGGCTCCTCTGCCTGCTGGGTAACCCCTGACATCTTAGAATCAGCATAGCAGGTAAGATTCTTATCATAGAGTCTCCCTGGTTTCCACTTTTGATTCCACATAGAATGATTCTCTCCTTTCAAGGGCTTTTGTAATTACATTTAGCCCATCTAGCCAACCAGAGATTGGGGATATGGTCATTTGTGAGTTCAATTCTCTATATCCTCAGAAGACAATGTTTTCTGAAACGTTGGGAACATCTTAAACATAGTAAATGTTTATTTAATAGTTGATGTTTTAAGGAAAAGGACAGTGGTATGTGCTTTACTGTCACATCTCTGGACCTCAATTTCCTCTTCTGCGAAAGTAAGACTGTGTATCTACTGCACTTAGCAATGTCTGAGGATGAAGTAGAACTGTTCGTGAACTACATGGTAGAACTTTTGGCACACACCAAGCATCTAGTAACAGCTAACTCCTGTGATGAGACTCTCAGAGTCTTCTATGGCTACTCCCCAAAAAAATGCTGCTTCTGCTGGTAGTATTAAGCATATCATTAACTTACAGTCTAAACAATTAGGCAGAGGCAAAGCATCTCACTTCTGAGCCAGGCCCATGAACCACTTCATATGTGCATCTTAATGGCATGGCCTAGAGGGACCTTGAAAACCATTTGCTAAATGAAAATGGCAAAGTAGCCACCAGTTGACATTCCTGAATGCCAGGGTGAACCTAACATGCCCCTTAGACTGGTCTATGAACAAGAGATGGGTTCTGTTTTACATGAACTATGAGTTTTTGTATTCACTTCACTTCACCCAACTCTTCATTTTTTTTTCTCTCATTTCATATTTTTCAGAAGTCTTTACTATGGAGAAGCACCATTTCACAGTGGCAAAGACTAAGACCCTTAAGGATGACCACAACCATGAAACCCAAGGTGTCTTTCTTCTGTAACAAACTAATATGCCAGTCTCTTCAGTAAAGGGACAGTGTCCTACCAGATGGACCATGGCTGAGGATCTGTTTTCTGTGCCTCTTGTCCTCATTCCAACCTCAGTTCCCATCACCAAAAAGGAGCAGAAACGACAAGTTTCTGTAGGGCTACCAAACTGTTCTTCAACTATTACAAAACCTCTTATATGTAGAGAGGTATGGTTTTCTTTCCTGTCAACCAGCTAAGTTCAAAGGGGACAAGCTTAGAACGGGACATGGAGAAAGAGCCTTATTATTTCTTAAAGGGCAGCTTCCCCAGAGGAGTCATCCCAGGGATGGTTCTTTGTCACCCAAAACCATGGAAGGAAGGCAAATAATACCACCCAGTGTGTCGACAGTAACTCATAGATCAGAAAAGGCTGTGGAAATAGGTCAGACCAAAAATATATGGCGGTGATGCTAGACTGGCCAGTATTTGTCAACCAGTGAATGCAGCCAAGCAGGTGAGGGCAGCCACCGCAACCAAAAGGAGCAGGGCAAACAATGTGGTGACTGTCCTGTGTTTACATTGTGGAGGGCCCCTTGGAAGACCTAGAAGCCATGGGCTCTGTCCTGTGCGTCTTCCTTCTGACCTACAGTAAAGAATTCACTTTATATGTTTGCTGGATATACCTGTAAAGGTACACACACAGAGATGCTTACATAAAATCGAAACAGTCTTTGAAACCACACCCACACATGCTACTTTGATTTTGCAAAAATGTTCCACTAAATAGTTTCCACAAACTAGCAATGATCTCCTACTACCCGTGGCCTGAAAAGGAGTTTTTAAAGCAAGAGGTTTAGAAGTCTGAAAAGAGAGAGGGCAAATGTGAAACTAAGAATAAAAATAAAGAAGTCAATTTCAGAGCAGACTAGAAAACAATACAAATGGATAGCAGCCCCTAAAGATATTATTTTTTTCACTGTAAGGAAGATGCTCCTTTTCTGCTGTCAAAGGACACTGAGTATACATTGAGTTTCTATACAGAAAGCATAAGAACCGAGAAGAAACTACAGAGTAATGGAGGGGAAAAAAAATCAAACATAGCCCAGACTTCCTCATGGTCTACAATGTGTGCTCCAAAATCTTCATCGCAAAGAAGTGTTGATGACACGTGAGATGGAATACAACATATATGTATATGTGTATATATATGTATATATATACATATACACACACACATACATATATAAGGATACCTGTACGGATCATTATAAAAGCATGTTATAGAACTGGGGAGACAGTTCAATCGGTAAAGTGATTGTTTTACAAGCTTGAATACTGGAATTTGAACCCTAGAGTCATATTTCTGAAAGCTGGATGTGGGAGCACTTGCTGGTAATCCCAGCACAAGAGAGACAAAGGAAACTGGATTCCTGGGGTTCACTGGCCAGTCAGCTTAGTCTAATTGGTGCTTTCAGGCCAATGTGAGACCTGATGGTGCCTGAAGAATGACACCGATGATTGTCCGCTGACCCCCTTACACACGTGCACCCACATGCATACATACCATCACACTCACCTGAACTACATATAACACACACAGAGCCCTCACCCAGACTACAGATAACACACACAGGGAGACTAGGCTTTGAAAACATAATTAAAAATGGCGGTTCCAGACTGAAGAGGCAGACGTGGCAGGCTCTACAAACAGGCTTCTCCATCCTTCTTCACCCCTCAGTGCTTCTCAAGCCACAACGGGCGTAAGAATCCCACTGATGAAATGTTAAAACTGTGAAGTCGGCCTTCTCTACCAGTTTCTGACTCAGTAAGCATGGGACAGCACCTGGGAATCTGCCTTTCTGCTGGCACCCCAGGTCTGAAGGACAGACATTCACACCACCCTGCCCCGCCCTCCCCCTGCTTTAACTGGAGCCCTATGAAAGGCGCAAAGGTGGGCATCAGGATGGCAGGACTAAAGAGCCACAGGGTCACACTCCAGAGCTCTGACCCACACAAATGCTGTTTTTTGCACAGTTGGCTACGTGGAAGCAGACACTCTTGCCTCTTCTGTCTTCTCTGTAACGACCCAGATACACAAGCCACGTTAGAATTTTCATTATTGCTCATTATTACCACTCCAAGCTTGCGTCCTGCTTTGAAGGCTGTCATTAGCTGGACTCTAAAGCACAGCAGTGACTGCATGCTGTAGCACTCATTTTTCAACTGCATTTTATTTGGGGTTCCTTGAAACCTCTTTCTTCCAACCCCCAACCCTAGAGAGGAGAGAGGAGGCTCATGGGAAGAGGAGATGCAGACCCCTTTACTTCTCCCAGCTGTTTAGGGTCAATAGGTTCTTTGGGGGGTTATACCAATTCTCCATCAGCAGCAAACATAGCAAGTCTCCTCCAAGCCACTGTGTTTCTCTCAATCTGTCTCCACTGGCCATCTCTGGTCTCTTCAAACTGCTACTGCCACATGCCACCATGTCATGCCACACTCTCTCCTTCTGGGCTCTCAAATTTATATCCTCAGAGCCCTAGACCATGCCCCTCTCCAAGCCACACAAGGCAGGCCCATTACCACCTGTCAAAGGCCATGCCTCACATGAGACAGTTATCAGCTGTGGACAAAGTAAAGCCCAAACTAAAATCCTACACTTGGGATTAAAACAAAAACATATTTATACAACATAACTGCAATTTTAAAGAAAGCAAAACTTCCATTACAGTGTGCCATTATTCCCGCTCAGATTCTGGTCAGAATGTGAGTGGAGGCTTCTAAAAGATGGCTGCCTCCCAGCTGAATGCTCTGGAAGACCACCACCCCCCCCCCCCGTTCAAGAAACCTGGTGCAAAACGGAACTATCAGAGCCATTGGTGTTGGAGTTCAGCAGTCTATGTCTCAAACACATAGGATCTGAATGCAAATGAGCTCCATGGTATGGTTGAAGAGAAGGGTTTTTATTTTTATTATAGGTGTGAGGGAGAGTAAAGCCAAGGGCATCTGGAAGAGTCCAGAGCAAGGAGAAGCCGTAGGCTGAACATGACTGAACCAGGCCATGAGAGGAGGGGCGGGGGGGGGGGGAGCTGTGAAAGAGGAAGAGAAGAAGGGAGGACAGGAAAGGGCACCAGGAACCAAGAAAGGATGACCAGATGTGTGTGTGTGTGTGTGTGTGTGTGTGTGTGTGAGAGAGAGAGAGAGAGAGAGAGAGAGAGAGAGAGAGAGAGAGAACAAAGAGAACAAGGATCTAAAGAGCCAGTTGCCTAAATAAGGAATAGGAAGCTGGGAGAAGGGAAGCCCTGCAACTGGGCTGGAGAGGTTTAGGGTAAGGGGGCCGGTGTGAAATGGGAGAGAGGAGCCACAGGTACTGAACAAGCCTGAAGTCCAGCATGCTTTGGTATGTTAACACACTGCACAGTTAGTCCTGAGTTTCTTTGGAACCTGACAGATTGCTGACTGGTGCAGGAAACTCTGATCACCTCCTCTCCACCTTTCTACACACAGGAGCACGCGCACGCACACACACACACACACACACAGCCTGCCCTACAAACCTCTAAGCAGCACTTCAAAAACACCTTCTGTTTTCTCAAAGCCTGTGGAGCTGGGTCTCGGGTGTGTGCTCTGAGAACTCAGTAGGTGCTCTGTCCCAACTCCCTGCACTGGGGGCTGGCTGTGGTAAGGATCTGCTGATGGTTCAGGAGTCAAGCTACGCTGGTAAAGTGAATGCTTTTCTTAGAACTAAGATCCCATTACTCTCTTGCTAGTCACTTCCACATTCGAGAATTTTCACACATTCCAGAGACATGCTTGTGTGTCGGATATGAATAAAGAGCCCTTTATAAATGGTGCCACTGTCTGAAGATGCTGAGATGTAATCAAGCTTTCCAAGGGTGTCTTAAAACATGAAGCTTACAATCTTGGGTTGTGTGCTAATTAATACTGGATTCAAGACCCATCTATGTATGCTGTAGCTGTTGCTTATGGCAGCTATAAATATGTCTAACTGACTGTTTTTAAGGACCCCGAGTTTTCATATTCGCTGCCAGCATGGAATTCCCCTCTGATGAATCCACTCTGTTAGTAGTATATTAAAAACAGATTTCTTTGATTAGCAACAACAACAACAAAAATACGTATATATAGGGTTTCTCTGGCCTGAAAAGAAAAATACCCTGAGAAATGGGGATAAATTATTAATTTATAACATCTGTCATTGATTTGCGTCACATTGGGGAAATCCCAAAGGAATACAGTGTACACAGGCTTGTTGAATCTGACTTTATATCTGAAGCCCCACAGGACAGGGAGGAGAGGCAGGGCATCCATATAGCCTGTTCTTGATAAGCTATTTCATGGGTTCCATGGCTACACACAGAAACATTACTGGTGTTACTCAAGTTTAGAATAAAAGGTCCCTGCTTCTTTCTCAACACATAGGCGTTTACATTGTGTGTTTTGATTGACAGGAGAAGAAATCTGTCAACAATCAGATGGGTAGGGTTTTTGTTATTTGTTTTTGTACTTTGTTCACATTGAAAGCAGAGCTGTAGAAATTGATATTGCCATCTACTCCCTCTTAATTTCAGAAAAGTCATTTTGGTTTCAGTGAAAGGGACCCCAAGAAACTGAGAGGGGCTATCTGCTTTGAACTGTAATCTTTGAAATCTTAAGAGGTTTTTATAAACTGCGTATCATTAAGAACCAAGGTGCGTTATAAAATCATTTATCACAATAAGGCTTGACGAGTCTTAAACTAGAATCAGCCATCTGGCGGATGCTAGGAATAAGCTTTTGAAGCCTTTCCAATCTGCCATTTGCCTCTAGATATTGAAATAGGTAAAGTACCCAAGTACTGCCTCTTCAAATGTGTTTCCATGGCCCAGAGCGCTGAGCATAGAATTCTGCACGGTCTGGCTCCCAGGCCCCTCCCCCACAGCACCAGCATGCCCTCTCTGTACCCTGCTTCCTAATTATGCCTCACTGACTCCTTTATATTGTGAAAATTCTGCAAGGGATTGTGATGTTAATTGAGGAAAATCAAATGCCTCATGAGTAACGCAGATTAGTTGTATAAAATGTACTAAAAAGATTAAAATATGTAAATCAAATTTCACTTTACACATGCAAATCCAATTTCTTTCTGCAGGTTCCAAGGCTACCTAGCCCTTGCTGGTCCCTTAACTCAATGGGTGCTGGCCTAAGATTTCTCACAATCCTACATGGCTCCTGGCCTCGATCATCTTTCCTCTTTACTCATTTACAGTACTAAAAATATGACTAGAATCTAAAATCTTTTAATGATACTTATTTTTACTTAAAAATTTCTTACCACTTCCAAGCAGTCAATGATCTTGGTTAGTTTATCTTCAGGTAAATTCTTCAGCAAGGAAACACTTTAAAATTAAAAAGAGATCTTAAATTAATTGGCCCTTTTAAATTAAAAGTTTTGATATAAATTCTCACTATGTAGTCCAGGCTACCCCTGAACTCATGATTCTCCTGCTTCAACCTTGTAAGCCCTGGGGTTGTAGGTGCACACAGATCCCAGATTTTACTTAATTATGTCTTTAAATATAGATATATTTCTTGCAGATTCTAAATTCTTATAATCTGCACACTATCATAATGAAATTTGCACTTTAGTTTTTCTAAAGCAAGCACTTGATAACTGAAAACACACTCCCAAATGCAGCCTATACCCAAGGAGAGAAGGAGCAGAGGTCTGTAATGATATCAGAGCACACAGGTATTTGGGGGAAATCAATGACTTCATGGATACATATTATTTGTTAATTTAAATTGATCTTAATTGAAATATGCATATAACATTGGACATAGTTACAGGGTACTCAGCAATGTTTCTGTGTATGCATATATATTCGCCATGTTTAAATGTGGGTTAACACATATTCTCCAAGAATTTATCATTTTCTTATGGTAAAAACATTCAGAATTCTTCCTTTCGGCTTTTTAAAATACACAACACACTGTTGTTATGTATTACCACCATATGGTGCAATGTCACAGCTTCTTACTGCTGTCCACCTCTAACTTAGCACCCACTGATCAACATTTTCCCATCCCTTTTCCTCTTACTATTTTAAGCATCTGGGAAGCACCTCTCTGCTGCCCGCTTCTATGACGCAAGGACCTTTCTTAGAGCCTACATACAAATGTGATGACACAGTAATTATCTGTCTATGCCTCACACATTTCACTACACAGGACAGTCTCCGCGCTGTGTCGTATCATCCCACACAATAAGCTTTAATCGTTTTCATGGTTGAACATTCTTCCATTATACATGTACCATGTTCTTATTCATTCATTCATGGACTAATGATCAATTAGATTGTATCCATTTCCTGGCTTTTCTGGATGGTACCACAAAGACCACGGAGACACAGATGTCTCGTCCAACATATTAATCTCATTTCCTTTGGATGTATTTCCTAGTAATCGGATTGTTAGAACCATGAAGTTTTGTAATTTACAAATACACTACAGGCCTTATTTGTTGCATGCCATACTTAAAAACTTACATTTAAAAAGAACTTATTATATATGATGAGACAAAGAAAACTCCATTTCCTTAGAGTAGTAACATCCCTATGAAATTGGCAAAAAGCAACTGCAACTCAGTATCCACAAACTTATGAAAGTGTTTTTTTTTTCCTGACCCACTGATCTATAAATAATGAGCCTGTCACCTTTGGGACTAGTGGGTAAACAGATGAGGAGCAATCTTAGTTTGCCTCCCTTCTGTGAGGACAGAGGCCTGGTTTATCCTGTTCACCAACGAATCCACAATATTTGCTGTCTAGAAATAAATATGTTGAATGAATGAATGAATGGAATAACAAAAATAATATCAGAGAAAAGGACTATGTGCTAGCTGATTCTCTGGGCTCCTTCAGCTCAGACAGGGCACAGGAGGCTCCAAGGGAATCGCTGCTCTTTTTGTGGTTATTATGATGTAGGGTCTATCTCAGACAATCAACTACATCCTGTGGCCTGGTTTACTCCTGTACCTCTTTTCTTATCTCATGCATAAGTGTGGCTTATTTACTCTAAATGCTGACCTGTGGCATTCGGCTGCAGAGTTTTGCAATCACCTATATTTAGGTAGATCCTATCACATAATGGCTATGGTACGTGATACCTAGAGATGATACAACTGCTTGTCATTATTGCAGCTCTTTGTCAGGGGCCCTTTCTGTCGTCAGGAGGACATGTCAGAAAGAAGCTCTGTTCTGCTGACCGGCCCTGTGCTCCTGCAGAGCCTACGATCCCCGACTAAGTGTTAGCCATAGACAGCCCTAACACAAAGGGCTTTCCAGGCTGGCTATGGGAGGGTCAAATTGCTGGGCTCTGTATAGGTAAAAACTTGAAATTTACTTTTGGAAGTCACGTGATGCATAATTACCATTACCACTTAGCTGAAGTACATTTCATCTCAAACGCATCTCAATTTAAGAGGCTATCAAAACTCTCACAGATGACCCAAAACCGGTGACCATGAAGTGTGTGCGCTCTCAAAAACAGTTATCTCCTCAAGCTGGCTTTTGACATTCTACAGACACCTGTTTCCCTGTAAGTCGACTCGGGCAGGATGCCAAGGTGCGCGGCATTTTACAAAAGGAACTGCCCTAGTACCCGTGTCATCATGGCAAGTTGGCAACATTTTCGTCAAGCTGCTGCAAATCGTGGTTACTTAAAAGGCAGTGCTAGCTATGCAAATGAGGAAAGTAATGTCACCTGGGAAGCAAGGGTAGCAAAATAAACTAATATCTCAAGTGGGGCTGGTGAGATGTCTCAGGGTGTAAAGGACCTTGAAGCCTCGACTGGTCACTTTAGTTGGATCCCATGGAACCAGGTGGCAAAGGAGGGAACCAAGTGATGGAAATGGTCCCCTGACTTCCACATACAATGTACCACACATGTGAGGATGTGGGCATGCACACACTTGCATGCTCACAAATAAATAAAAGGTAATGATAATAATAATTAATATTAGAAGAATTAGCTTTTGATGCACCCTCTCAGATCATAAAAGTTTTTCAAAGCCCAGTGAGCAAACTCGGGTGAATTTTTAGGTATTTTTGCATATTTTTTTAATACTATGGCTCCTTCAATATGAACGTAAAGAACAGCAAGAAAATCATTCTGCTCACAAGCTAGTTGGAAGTAAATATAAGTTTTAGTATCTGCTACCATTTACTGCAAGGATGTTAGTTTTCTCCTTGCTTTAATAATATAGAAACTGCTTAAGTGAGGGAAACTGTTAGTGTACTCATCCTCTGGCAAGGATCAGGCTGTGCACACACTGGCTGTGCCTTCCCCACACGATTGCTCTTACCTTCTGAGGAAGTTTCTGTACTGCTCGTCCCTGGCTTGCGCCGTTCTCCTCATAATGTTCTGGAAAACCTCTCTATCAAGTGCCCAAGTCTTAACGTTGGTAATAGCTTTTGAAAAATCAAGACAATAATACAACTGTGTTTAACACCAGACGAAAAAAAAATTCCAAAGTGTTAAACAAGGAGCATATATACATATATATTGGAGATGTATTCTTTAAACATGAAAATGAAAGGAAGAAATGGACTAGTGGGTAATTTTATACTACTTCAGCTTTGGAATCTACCAGGATTTGGAAGTGGATGGAGGAAAGTTTCTTTTCTGATTATACTTTGGGTAGGGTGATATTTAAATTAAATTTGTTTACAATTTCCAATTGAGCACCATACCGACCACATACCACACACCACACAGGGTGTTCCCTAGTCATGTCAGCCAGCCCACCACTGATCCAACACTGAAAAGCTCATAAACAGACAAGCGGAAGTTAAAGGTCTCTGTGTGCTCATGTATGATCATGTGTCTTTCTATGATGTTTAGACATGGCTATCTAAGACCCAATACAGTCTAAGGACGTCTTTTGTATGAAATGGCGTACAGGTGATTTTAAAGCTAAATTAAAGAAATTGGGGGGGGGGTATTTTTATATGAAAGACATTAAAAGCAAGCATAATATCCAAAAATAAAGGGAACTGAATCAATTTCTAGAAAAAAAACAATAGCTAGATACTTTATGGTTGTACGACTTTTAAAAGACTAGGCTAGAGAAATGCTCAGCTGTTCAGAATACTGTTGCGCTTGCAGAGGACCCAGGTTCAATTCCCAGTACCGACATGGTAGCTCACACCCATCCATACCCCAGTCAAAGGGCCTTGCACATGCTACACATACATGCTTGCAGGCAAAACATCCATACACATAAAGCAAAATAAATTACTCTAAAAATTCAAAAATAAGAGTTTAGAAATATTTTAAAAACAAAATAAAAAGAAGAATAACCATAATCTAAAGCCCGCCAAACTTCAGAGTAAAGTAGAATCACTCACTCAATATTCTCATTTAACAATGCATCCCCCCAGCCCAGGCTTTTCATCAAGTTTGGAGGTGAACCTCACAATTTGCTTTTTCATTCAATGTCTCAGAATCTTAATCCACATAACACTATGTAACCCCATTCCTAAGGCTGAGAAACAACACATTTAAGTAGTTCTGAGGAAAATCCAAGACTACCATAGGGGAAAAAAAGAAAAAAGAACAAAAATGGGAATCAATTTAAATATTACTCAAGAAGAAATTTCTCCAGAACACATTTATACTGATATTTAGGTCGCTGGTTTTGCTGATGACTCTGGTTTATAAGAAAGTCAAAAACTAGAAAGCAAACTTCCTGAATGAGTCAAAGTTGATTGTCTACGTAATTAAAAAGTAAAGTAGCAATTAAACAAACGTGGATGCGTTCAACTTCATACCACATCTCACGTACAGGTTATCTGAGACCTTTTCTTTTTCAGTTCATGTACACAAGTATGTTTGCACAAGCTTTTATGCAGCGGCACGTATACTCCTATGGCCGCATGTACGTGTGTAAGTGAGCATGTTTGCACATTTGCACGGTCAGAAGACAACCTTGGGCGCCATCCTCAGGAACGCCACCTCCCTCCTTTGAGGCAGGTCGCTACTGTCTTCATGCTCACCCCTTAGGCTAGACTGGCTGGCACAAAGCCCAGGGTTTCCCTGTGTCCACCTGCCAGTACCAAGATTACAGGTGCTTACCACACCCCTGGATGGTACATGGATTCTGGAGATGATCTCTGGCCCTCAGGATGGCAAGGCCAGTGCTTTACCTACCGAGCTATCCCCAGACTAGGAAAAGTTCTTCTTCTGAGCTTGGATTGTTTATATCTAAGTTCCCACATAAATCTTCTTATTGAAGCTGTGTTTTTATTAACAGGAGCACATGGGCAAAATGAGAAGCAAATGCCATACCCTTGGCTTAGGAGACGACTTTAGATGGTTCTAATAGTGGTTCTGAGAGCAGCTTGTCTCCTCTTACCTTTCACAGAGGCAGTCCGTGTACAGTTGTACAGAATCGCCAGTTCCCCAAATGTGGTCCACATCGGGATGGACGATAGCAATTTCTCTCCTTGGGTCACCTCCAGTCTACCCTCTATCCAGCAGAAGTTAAGAAAAACACAAATCATCAAAATATACCTTGCTCCACAAAGAAAAAAAAAATAAGCAGAAAGTATACAAAGCATTCAGTTAAGCCACTTAGGAATCTGATTACAACAACGTGGTTACAGATCAGGCCCGAAACCAGATCTGATGGACCTTCACAGTCCATCACAGAAGGAGATAATGTATTCCATACACTTATCATGAGAATTAAGTAAGTTAGCATGGGTAGGGAACTTAGAACAATATTTAGTACAAGCTAAATGTTCTGTAAGCATTATCAATATTCATTCTGCCCTATGAAAAATGTACTACATGAAACCATTTCCCCCTTACTAGGAGCCCAGCAAGCAAAGCTGTGTCCTGAAAACACAGCCCAGCTGTTCCAATGAGGAAAGGAGACTTCTCAGAGCCATGAGGTCTTGGTGCTGAACCTCCTATTCTCATGTACGTCTATACACCCCCACAAAGCTGAGGCAGAGAAAACAGAGCACTGTGCAGTCTTTCCAAGGCTGTTTTGCCCAGTAAACCTTATTTTCTTTCCTCTTTAGGCAAAAGTTTATCTAAAAATATTTACTGTTCTAAAGGAAGAAACCTAGGGGAAATAATGTCAGCCTTTCTTTCTCCTGCCCCCAACCAGCTCAGATCACTATGTCACCCAATTCAACAAATCGGACATGAGAATCAACATAGCACCAGGGGGAAAAAAATCCATCTTTTGGTTTTAAATTCCACAGATTAGACATGTAGTTTAATAATTTCTTATTACAGCCAACTCTAACTCCATCAAAACTACTTAGTGGTGCTATTCAGTTGATACCCTGGATATTAACACACATCAAGGTTCTTTTCTTAATTGGTCATGGCTCATGGGATTTGAGTAACACTGAAGAATCATATGGACTATCAAGAGTTTAAGCTAACTCTGCTGTACTATTTGCTATTCGTGCTATATCTTATAAAGAAGGGAGTTTTAACTATCAAATTAATTTTCTCGGGCAGATATTAAGCCAGGCATTCAGTACTTAGGTCCACCGTAATTAATTCAAATAAGAAACCACCCCGTCTTCACTTCCATGTATGCCGTATGAATGGTCTCAATAGCTGTGGCATTGCTGACACCTGTCTAATCTCTTCTCTTCACACGCCTTTCATCAGAAATCACTGGCAAGGAGCAAGCTGGGGCTGGCGTGTGTTTCTTGTCCTCTCTTAGCAGGTTCTGTAAATATTTGTTGATTTAATGACCTGTCTTCTCTTGCCAGAATGCTCCTGTGATGCTAAAATTGATGTGATACGGCCAAGAAAAAGTTGTAAGAAGAGAGTATTACTGTGGGTCATCTATCCCTGTGAAAATCGAAGGCTGACTAAATAGAGACTATAACTCACTACAAGAGCAGAATAATTGCTCAGGAATGACAGAACCATTTTGAGGTTGCCTTTAAAGATTATATGACAAATAATTATAAAAACAGATGGGCTTCTAGAATCAAAATATGAAGGAACAATCCTTGGTGTGTTATGAACAGGAAAATGCCAGGGCATTAATGTTCTTAGAGAAGCTACTTCCAAGGCCTATCTAAGGAAACAGGAAAAGCAATATTGCTTGAGTGCTTAGATTGATCGGGGACCATATTGTGAAGGCAGAAGTTCACAGCATCAATCAGAGTACCATACTACCTGGGTAAGAAAGTTTAATTTTCTGTCCTAAGACTCAAAAAGTTGAAGCAATTCAGAATTTTATAGGACATTCAATAACCCCAGTCCCTATCCAAGCAATTTCTTGCTTCTTTACATTTAAAACTTTGCAACCATTTAAAAATTCATAGTGTCTCTGTTACTATCTCCCAAGCATGTACATTATGGAAACTATAATGGCTCTAAAAACAGCGGTTTAATAGGTGCGGCATTTGATTTGATTTGTTTATTAGAAAGAAACCTAAGCTATCCTTTTAAATTATTGGTCTATTATCAAAGTGATTTCCAAAACCACAAAAATGAATTCTCCTCGGTACCCTTGTCTGAGGCGTCAACGTGAACTGCTACACTTTGAACAAAAACCTTCCAGTAGGCAGCCCCATGACTAAAAGTGCAGGGCTTTGAATGGGATACCCTGTCTGTAATTTACAAACTTACCCTGAGACCTTGGGGGTGTGATTTAACCTCCTGGGGACATTGCAGTAGCTGTGATTGCTGTTCTAGCATAGGTGAGAGATGCTTTCTATCCAGAGCTCTCTATCAGTGGGAGACAGGACACACCCTAGACATGCCTTATACATTAGCCAGTCACATCACAGCACCAACATCCTTCATTAACGCACAAAGTCAGTCTGTTTGTTTTCTACAAATAGGGCAAGGTGGCTTTGTTTTATGAATGTTTGCAAAGAGCAAAAATAAAACCCTTGCATATGTGAACTCCCCCGCCCAATAAAATCTGTGAAACTCACCTGCCAGCACGAAGATGTGGTTTCCTGGTTCCCCTTGCTTAATGATGTAACTGCCCTGCTGGTAACTTCTCCCGTACATGCACTCTACCATGTCTTTGATCTGCTGGGCATCCAATCTCTTCAGAAACTGGTTCTTATTGAGAGCATCCGTAATGAGCTTTTTCTCACTGTTGTACAGTAACAGAAAACGAATGGTTATTGCGACTAACAAAAATCACGAATGATTCATTTCATTCTGGATTCTTGGTATTATGATCTATAGATCTGCATGCTTATAACTTTTTGCAAGGATATATTTGTTTCCTGCTCTTTCCTAAAACTTCACAGGTATAATCACCATACATTATGTGTCAAACTTTTAAAAGTTTTTCTGGTAGTTATTATGATATTAATTATCATTCATAACCCCACCTCTCAAAGGAAAAATTCTCATGCTATGCAATTGTCACATTGAAGCCGATCTGGAAAACAGGAAGAAGTTGTGTTTGTGAGATTACAAAGCAGCATCCCTTCATTGATGCGTTTATGCATTTCTTTGTTGATGCACTTATGCATGCACAGCACCAGGGGTAATGTTCTTTTATATCTTATTTAGTTCTATATTCTTCAAGATAGTTATATGCCAGCCCTAAGTTTTTTCTTTTCTTTTCTTTTTATTAATTACAGTTTATTCACTTTGTGTCCCAGCTGTAGCCCCCTCTCCCATCCCCTCCCAACCCCACTCTCTGTCCTTCTTCTTCTCCTATGCCCCTCCCCAAGTCCACTGATAGGGGAGGTCCTCCTCCCCTTCCATCTGACCCTAGCCTATCAGGTCTCATCAGGACTGGCTTCATTGTCTTCCTCTGTGGACTGGTAAGGCTGCTCCCCACTCAGGCAAAGGTGATCAAAGAGGCAGCCCATGAGTTCATGTCAGAGACAGTCCCTGTTCTTATTATTGGGGAACCCTCTTGGACCCTGAGGGTTCCATGGCTACTTCTGTGCAGAGGTTCTAAGTTATCTCCATGCATGGACCTTGTTTGTAGTATCAGCCTCAGAAAAGATCCCTGTGCCCAGATTTTTTGGTTCTGTTGTTCTTCTTGTGAAGCTCCTGTTCCCTCCAGGTCATTCTATCTCCCCCTTCTTTCATAAGATTCCGTGCACTCTGCTCAAAGTTTAGCTAGGAGTCTCAGCTTATGTTTTGATACCCTGCTGGGTAGAGTCTTTCAGTGGCCCTCTGTGAAAGGCTCCTGTCCTGTTCCCTGTTTTCTCCCTCTTCTGATGTCCATCTCCTTTGCCTTTCTGAATGAAGACTGAGCATCTTACATGTGGTCCTCCTTCTTTATTAGCTTCCTTAGATGTACAGATTTTAGTATGATTATCCTATATTATATGTCTAATATCCACTTTTAAGTGAGTATATACCATGCGTGTCTTTCTGCTTCTGGGATACCTCACTCAGGATGATCATTTCTAGCTCCCACCATTTACCTGCAAATTTCATTTCTTTGTTTTTAATTGCTGAGTCATATTCCTTTGTGTAAATGTATCACAATTTCTATATCCATTCCTCAACTGAGGAACATCTGGATTGTTTCCAGCTTCTGACTATTACAAATAAAGCTGTTATGAACATGGTTGAACAAATGTCCTTGTTGTATACTTGAGCACCTTTTGGATATATGCCTAGGAATGGTATAGCTGGATTTTGAAAAAGTACTATTCCTAATTTTCTGAGAAGTCGCCAGATTGATTTCCAAAGTGGTTGTACAAGGTTACATTCTCACCAGCAATGGAGGAGGGTTCCTCTTTCTCCACATCCTCTCCAGCATGTGTTGTCACTTGAGCTTTTGATCTTAGCCATTCTGATGGGTGTAAGGTGAAATCTCAGGGTTGTTCTGATTTGCATTTTCCTGATGACTAAGGATGCTGAACATTTCTTTAAGTGTTTCTCTGCCATTCAATGTTCCTCTATTGAGAATTCTCTGTTTAGCTCTGTTCCCCATTTTTAATTGGGTTACTTGATTTGTTGCTGTTTAACTTCTTAAGTTCTTTATGTATCCTGGATATTAGCTCTCTGTCAGATATAGGGTTGGTGGATCCTCTTCCAATCTGTAGGCAGTCATTTTGTTTTGATGACAGGGCCCTTTGCATTATAGAAGCTTTTCAGTTTCATGAGGTCCCATTTATTTGTTGATCTTAGAGCCTGTGCTGTTGGTGTTCTGTTCAGGAAGTTGTCTCTTGTGCCAATGAGTTCAAGGCTCTTCCCCACTTTTTCTTCTAACAGGTTTAGTGTCCGTTTTTATATTGAGGTCTTTGATCTACTTGGATTTTGGTTTTGTGCAGGGTGATAAGTATGTGTCTATTTGCATTTTTCCAGTGCTACTTTTTATCTCTATTTTATTTATGTTTCTTAATCCTCTTTCTCTCTTCTCTACCCCAATGCCTTCCAATGCCCTAGTACCACGTAGGAGAGAAAAATGGTTAGGGGGGGGAAGGGAAGTAGTTTTTCTTAACTACTTCCTGTGGCTGGTTTCTTGGGGCAAGTTCAATCTTTGTTTCAGGATATCTCCAACTTCTCATCCAGCTGTATAAAGAACAACCAGGAATAGCAGGGGTGCACACCGCAGCCTCTTCTTTCTGGGTGCCCTCTCAACACTCTCTGAGCCCTGGCCCTTACTCCCTCTGAGAGTCCTCAGATTTAAACTATCTGCAGATGGCAAAGCTCCCGCCCCTTGTAGAGCACACATGGATTAAAACAAAAACATATTTACATATCATGAACCAAAACCTCCATAACAGTTACTGTTCCTATGTTTTATAAAAAAGCAGAATAAGAGGTAGGAAGAAATTTACTCCTCATAGACTTTAAGTCTGAACCTGTGAATCCCCCCGGTGTGCCACTTCCATCCCATCCCACTACCTTTTGAGGACAAAGGCTTGCTCTTTAGGTTTGATTACTCCTTAGGTTTGATTGGCATCGGGTGGGGGTGTGAGTCAGGCTTTGCTTAGACTAGACAGAAACTTGTTTCCAATGCTACACTCCTATTCCCTGCTCAATTAAAAGTCTTACTTATTGACAATCCTAGAATGCCTTCTGTTGGAAAAGAAGCGGCTCAAAATAGTTACTCAATTGCCATGTGTTTCAAATGTTCTAATTAACATACACTGTCGTGGATGTTACAAAGTTGAGCAGGAGGAAAAGCTGCTTCATGAGCTGTCAGAATTTTTACATAATCCGCTGTCAGTGTGGTGTTTTAAATGGCCTTTTTCTTTTCTTGTATCATTCATTCAAATGCCCTTTAACAGCAGTTTGGTTTCTATTTATTGTTGTTTTTTTTTCATATTTGGAAAGTAGTGACCTTTTCTTATACAGGTGATTCTCAAATACAAACTAAGACTTCCTGAAATTAGTAATTTACCTCATGACCTCATCAATGGGAAGGAAACAGATGAGCTCTTAAGCCCTTCCTCCTTAAGGTATTTTCTCCACCCTCAGAGCCATCCAAACCCAGTGGCCACCTTAAGAACTCCATTGTTTTTCATCTAAACTACCACAGAATTTTGTCAAATCTATTTTAATTATTAAAAAAATACTTGCATTTGTCACAAATCAAAGCATCATGCAGCTAGAATAAAGTACACACTCAAGCAAACACTCACCCAGATACAAACTCTATATATTTCAGTGACATTATGTACAATTGGAATAGCCATTCTGAGGCCATGGTGCTTCACTTAGGGCTTTATGCCTTCAGTAGCAATTACATCTCTGTGCACGTATCCATCACGACAAAGCACGTCAGAGATGAAACTGGAAAAACAATTACTTTTATAGCCTCTTTCATGGCGCATGTGAGTTTCATCTGCATTCTATTCTTTCTCATCAACTAATACAACCCTTCCTAGTTTTTCTTCCTAAGTGCTTCACTGTGGCCATACAGATATTTGTTTACATACACACATGCATACATTACAGGCTGAAATCCATGGATGACAGAGAATATGTAAGTTATTTTTCTCTTGGGGATAGCCTTTATATTATATACATCATGTCCTTCCACTTCCTACAAACTTTGTGATTTAATCTTTCTTTAAAGCTGAAGACTAGTCTAACATGTTAATATGTATGTACCAAGTTTCCATTATGCATTTCTTTGTTGATGGGTATCTATATATGCTGATTCTCTTTACAAAAGAATCACAGTTGTCCTTTTTACTTTCAACAATGTCACCACAGTTTAAGAATAAATTATAGTTCTGGACAAAGTTAACAACATCTTTTCTGAGATCTCAGCTTCTTGGGACCTTTCCTTGCAGGCCATCCTGGACAACATTATGAAACCAAGCTTGCTAGGAAAAAAAAAAATGATTGAATGTTTCACTTTGCCAAGTTCTCCTTTATCCACTAAACTACCACAGAATAAAAAAAATCCCTCAGCTGATACATATTGAGAACATACTTTTTGGCAACATTTTTGGCTCAAGAACTGGATATTAAAATATCCCAAACCCTCAAGCATCAATGGCTTCTTGATGCCTGTGTAGTAGTCCCACTATGGTTTCTTCAGTGCACACACACCGCACTTCCCCAACATGTATTCTTAGAGACAACACTTACGTAAACATGGGGTAAACTCTGGGTCCTGAGTGGGTGCACAGTTCACAGGAAGCTTCCTTTCTACTCCCAAGATACTTGTATTCATGCCAACTACATTGGACATTTTTTTTTCAAACCCACGGGACACATACAGTAGCCATTGAGATTACAAACAGAATAGAGAGATGGCTCAGTTGTTAAACTATTTGCTGTGCAAAACATATGGTCATGAGTTCGGATCCTACCAACCATGTAGAAGCTGGTGGGGGGTAGCATACTGGGGATGGAGACAGGCCAAACCCTCCCTGTAGCTCCTTGGTCAGCCAGCCTAAATGAATAAATAAATAAGTAATAAAAGTAGAAAGTAACTAGGGAAGACACCTAACACTGACTTCTGATTTCTGTTTGTATATGCACACACAAACACACGCAGACATCACACAAGCTCATGGATATCAACATTTCAATTCATATATTCAACTATGACAGACTAGCTAATTATCAGCACAACTTTCCCTGGTCCCACAAAGCAAGAACAAAAGACGAGACAGACAGGCATGGTGGCGCACACCTTTAGTCTGAAACTTCTAACTTTTCCTCCTTTAATCTGTTTACCTCATGTATTGTCAATGTATTGGCATTTCTATGGCTGTGATAGAAATGACCAAAATCAGCTGGGGGAGGAAGACTCGTTGCCTATCATTCAGGGAAATCTGGGCAGGAACTCAGGGCAGGAACCTGGAGGCAGAAACTCATGCAGCAGCTATGGAGCAGGCTTTTCCTCATGGAGCAGGTTTTTTCCTCATGGAGCAGGTTTTTTTCTTCATGGAGCAGGTTTTTTTCTTCATGGAGCAGGTTTTTTTCTTCATGGAGCAGGTTTTTTTCTTCATGGAGCAGGTTTTTTTCTTCATGGAGCAGGTTTTTTCCTCATGGAGCAGGTTTTCCCCTCATGGAGCAGGTTTTTTTCCTCATGGAGCAGGTTTTTTTCTTCATGGAGCAGGCTTTTTCCTCATGGCTCGCTTAGCCTGCTTTCTTATACAACCCAAGACCTCCTGCCCAGGGTGACACAATTCAGAGTGAGCTGGGCCTTCCACTGCCAATCAGGAATGAAGAAAATGTACCACAAGCTGGCCCACAGACCAGTCTGGTGTGAGTGTTGTCCCAGTTGAAATTCCCTGTTCCCAATGGCTCTAGCTTGTATCTAGCTGACATAAAACTAGCCAGCATAATCAACTACATCAATCATATTTGACATTGTCATTAAATCAATTAAAAGACATCAAACCACAGAAAAGAAACACTATAAACTCTAAACCAAATACAATTAAAATTATGTCTAGAGTATCAGACAGATAAAAGTGCTGAGCTTAATTCTTGGAGCCCAAGATGGAAGCAGAGAACTGAGTCCTGGAAGCTGTCTTCTGATTTTTACATCTACGATATAGTATGCACCCGTATTTACATACATCCTACATACCCACACACAGCAATAATAATAATTAATGATAATAAATTTGAAAATAAAATTTTATCTAAGCCCACCATAGTTGAATTGCTGAAAATAAAATGGAGAGTGAAAAAAGAAAAAAAAAGCAAGTAGCAAGACAAGAGGCACATAACCTTCAAATGATGTACAATAGGACTAATTTACTCCTCAGCAGGAATAATGGAAGCCAGAACACAATAGAAAATCTCCAAAGTGCTCCACAGAGCCCATTTCAATATCTTCACCCTGAAAACAGCCTTCACAAGTGAAAGCAAAATGAACACATTTTCGAAGTATTTTACCATTGGCAACAGAATTGTAATAGTGGCTAGCTCCAGACACAAGGGATGTGATCCCAAATGAGAAACAGCAGATGATAGAGAGAAGAAAGGGCAGCAGAGGAGAAAATATGCAGATGACTGAAGGAAAGTTGTTTTTATAAGAGAGTGATATTTTGTGGATCACTAAGTGCATGATAACTAAATATATGAAACAGGCAAGACCTGAAAGAGACAGACAGAGAATAAGCAGGGTTAACCTAATAGTGGGTCCAGAAAATGATAAAAGTCTCATGTGACATGTTAATAAATTACTGAGGCATTCTGTAATTTAGACCACTTCCTACAAGATTAATTAGAGAATGTTGGAATAAAATGTTAAAACAATGCTATAAAATATATTGTTAATTGATGCAAGAAATGGCAAAGTGGGATAGCAGGTTAACAAACAGTACCAAATTAGGTTTGAACCAATTATTGCATATTTACATTAAGTACCAGTAGCAAATATTTCAATGAGAAGACAGGATTATCAAACTTATATCAAAACAAAAACATCGGGCATGTTATACATTAAAAAAATCCTTAAAGATGATGGAATTGTAAATGGAAAAATACATGATATGTGGGTACCAGTTACGGGGAATTGGTGCTTTTTATGATGATAGCATCAGGAATCAGTCAATATACTGAGAAGGTGTTCACCTAGAAAGACTGTATCAAAAGGGTGTAAATGACAACAAATTTCAAAATAGAAGTTGACAAAACTTCCACTAAAATAACCCTCACATATTTTAAGACATCTCTCTAAAGAACAGAGCAAGTAGACACAGTAAGTAGAAGCCATATCTAAACCATTGATCATCAAAGTTTGCTTAAACTCTAGATTGAGTTGATAGTTTAACAGTCTGCATTCAAATGCACGTCCTTTTGTGTACCTCAACGGGCATGAAAATTGATCACTTTTTAAATCATGGAAAAATCACAAAGCACACGTTTCAAAAGGCTGAAATAACAAAGCAGCTTCTTCAAGTTCTATAGAGTACATAGAATTAAAAACCAAAAAGCCACAGAATCCTCACACGCATGAGACTTAAGCAGCACATTTTAAATATGCCACTGATACAATGCTAGATCAAAAGGAATCTAGTTAAAACGAAGCTTTGATGAAAGCATTCATGCTTAAGTAGGTATAAAATAGAAAAGAATAGAGATTATAAATGAATGGCATCACCTCAAAAAGCTAAAAGAAAAGCATGCAACTGCCTGCCAGCAATCCCATCACTTGGGAGGCTGAGGCAGGAGGAGATCCATTTCAAGCAAGTCAGTATTAACAAAGTGAGACTGGCCCCTAAGGCTTGCACACACAACAGCAATAAAAGGGAAAAATGAGAAAAGCAAAGTAAATTGAAAGAGATGGGGAAGAAGAGGACGAGGGAGGGAGAATTAGAGAGGGAAGGAAGGAATGAAAGAAAATACACAGTGAAGGGAATCAATAGCTCAATGTAAACATCTATTGTGAGTCAACCACAGCTAGACCTTTGGGGGCTTACATAGACAGAAGCACCAGCCAAAGAACATACATGGACTGGACCTATGTCCCATACACATATGTAACTGATAGGCAGTTTGATCTTCATGTGGGTGCCCTAGTAAGTTGAGCAGCTGCTAGCCAAGACATGGACTCTGTTGTCTGCTTTCGATCACTAAGCCATGGCCTTGCCTGGCCATGGTGGATGAGAATGAGCCCAGCCCTGGTGCAATTTGATGTGCTGGAATGAGCTGCTGCTGTTGTTGTTGGCGCCCATTTTCTGAGGACAAGGGAGGGAGGATAGAGTGAAGAGGGTGGGAGGGAGGGGCTGAGAAGAGAGAAGGAAGGGGGGCTTCGATCAGGATGTAAAGTAAATACATAAATTAAAAATAAATTTCTAAAAAGAATAAAAAATAAACATCTGCTGTTAGACTAATGAACAGGTGAGCTTGCTAAATTTCTGACAAGCATGTGGCCACAGGGGAGATGTTACTAACCCTGGAATTGAGGACCATTGCTTCCTGTATTGCAGGCATGAGAAAAATAAGTAAATAATGTGCAGATCCACTTGGACACTTCATATGAAATAATTTCAAAAGTGCCTAAAATAATACATAGACAATTTGATAATAGAGAAACGGAATATAAAATAAAAACTATCTCCTCAAAGTTCTTGATTCCAACAACTACCATTAAAATTCCCAGACATTTGAGGAAAGGATAATTTTATCACACAATTTTTTTTCCAGAAAATAGGAACTAGATACTTCACCCAAGTCATTTTAGGACCAGAAAGTCTGATGTAAAAATAATATTAATAACCCAAGAAAAGGCTAATTGTTTCTAAAAAACATAAATGTGAAAAAGTAAAACAAAGTATTTCAAATAAATACTGAAATTGAAAAGTTATGAATGTAGCTATTGTGGTGGCAAAGCCTTTAAACTCAGTGCTCAAGAGGCTGAGTCAGAAAGGTCTGAGGCCAGCCGGAGCTATGGAGGAGACTCTGTCTCGAGAAAATTAAAGCAATTGGCCACATAAACAAAAATAACAAAGAAACAAACAAACAGAACAAATAAAAAAAAAAACCAGCAACTCAAAAACATCTTTAAAAAGAGGAGTTGATAAAATTAAACACCTGTAATCGGTTTTAATTTTAAAACACACTGAGAAGCAAAGCTAGAAGACATTTAGTAAACTGAGGGGCCTGGAAGCATCCTCCAAACAACAGGGAACATTGTATTAGACACTGGAGCTTCAGGGGATTGCTCCAAAGGCTAGGAACACTGTACTAGACAGTGGAGGGTGGAAGTTTATTCCATGCTTTAGTCAGGAAAGGGACACTAAAGTCCAACATGAACTGGACATTCGAGTAAATTCAATAAGGTCCTTAAGACAAACAAACAAAAAGAAACCATCAAAGATGTAGACATAGAAAGCAAAGAAAGTAAACTGTCACTCTTTCCAAAAGACATAGCTGTGGTTGTGAACAACTCAAAAGAAAATGATGAAAAACCCTCAAAATTAGCAAAACTTTTAACAGTCTCTGGATTCATACAAAACCAAGGTACAAATTCAATTATATTTCCATTTTCCATGAATATTCAAACAATTAAAAATTAAAATTGTAAATGGCATCATTGAAGACAGAACCTAAATCACCAGAGTGTAGGATTATGTCTAACAAAGAAAGACCATTGAAACCACTACATATTATCAAGAGAAATAAAAGAGCACCCAGGCCACAGAAGGGGGGCTAATTGGAGATCTTCTCCCTCTTCTCCAAATCCAATTCCCCAGTCTCACCTCCAACTGAGTAGCAGATGGTATTTTGTAGCCTCCCCTCCTTCTCCGGCCCTATCTCCATTGGACCACGCAGATCTTTCCCTCCAATCTTGCTTTTCCCCACTCGTCGCTTTATCACAGCCCCCAAATCCAACAGGCCCTCTCTAGAAACCCACCAGCCAAGCCTTCCTGAGAAGGAAGTAGACCAGGGAAGCAGGAAGGCAACCTTTGGATCTTCACTCTCCATCCTCTCCTCCATACCCAATCCCAGTCTCATGCCCACCTCTGTGGAAGAATATCTGTGTGACCTTTCCTCACTTTCTGCCCAAATTCCCAGGGGACTGAACAGATTTTGGTGGGTCACTCTGCTTTCCTTCCTCCTGAGAGTCCCCCATCCAATTCCCATTCCTAAGTATCAATGCCTAGTATCTAAAACATTTTTCCCAGAAACCACAGTGGCCACACCCATCAGGATCCCAGAAGAATTTCCACCCCAGGCAACACACGTACCCTCCTAAGAACTAAAGGGGGCAAAAAATTGAAGGAACAAAACACCCACTCAACAAGATAAGACCAGATATCAGCACCTAAAATCATAATCATCTCAAACACATATGCCTAGGTGTGTAGAGGCATAACAACACAATCAATAACATCCAGGACACTGTATCTCCACTAGAACCAGTAACCCTACTACAGTAGGCACTGAGAAACACAACAGAGTCAAAGCACAAGACAAAAATGTTAAAATAGCCTTTATGAGTATGATAGAGGCCCTTAAAGACTAAGTGAATAAATCCTTGAAAGACATCTATGAAAACACAAACAGTTGAAAAACTGAATAAAACAGTTTAAGACCTGGAAGTGGGAATAGAATCAATAAAAGAAACCCAAACTGAGGCAAACCTAGAAACAAAAACTTTAGGAACTGGAAACAGGAATCTCAGAGGCAATTGTCACCAACAGAACACAAGAGATGGAAGAAACAATCTCAGGCACCTAGGATACAACAGAAAAGAAAAGAAAAGAAAAAAACCAGATACATCAGTAAAAGAAAATGTTAAATCAAAACAACAACAACAACAACAAAAATAACTGGCACATGATGTCTAGGAAATCTGGGACACTATGGAAAGACCAAATCTAAATGGAATTGGAATAGAGGAAAGAGAGGAAACCCAGGTCAAAGGCACAGAAAATATTTTCAACAAAGTCATACAAGAAAATTTTCCTGACCTAAGGAAGGAAGTGCCTATCAATATACAAGAGGCACATACAACACCAAATATACTGGACCAAAAAGAAAGTCCTTTGGCAGAGTAATCAAAACACTACACCTATAGAACAAAGAACGAAATTGGAGTAGAAATCAGAAAGATGGAAAGATCTCCCATGCTCATGGATCTGTAGGTTCAATATAGTAAAAGTGACTGTCCTACCAAAAGCAATGTACAGATTCAACAGAAACCCCATCAAAATCTCAACACTCTTCTTTGGCTTCTTAAAAGAACCATTTTCAGCTTCAAATAGAAACACAAAAATCCCTAAAATGAACGTGAATACTAACGGAGCTGCTGGAGGTATCACCATCCCTGACCTCAAGCTGTACTGCAGAGCTATAGTGATAAAAGAAAGCATGGTACTGGCTCAAAAACAGATATGTGGATCAACGGAATCAAACTGAAGATCCACCCATAGATCCACACACCTATCGACACCTGACTTGTTATTTCAAAAAGCCAGATATACATAATGGAAAAAAGATAGTCTTCAACAAATGGTGCTGATAAAACTGAATGGTTGCAAGTAGAAGAATCCAAATAAATCTATTATTATCACCTTGCACAAAACTCAACTCCAAATGGATAAAGGCCTCAACATAAAACCAGATACATTAAAAGAGAAAATGGTTAATAGTCTTGAACTTGTCGGCACAGGAAAAGATTTCCTGCGCTGAACACTGAGAGCACAGACACTCAGATCAACAGTTAATAAATGTGACCTCATGAAAATGAAAAGCTTCTGCACAGCAAAGAACAGTGTCATTGAGACAGAGCAGCAGCCCACAGAATGGGAAAAGATTTTAACCCTCTACACATCCAATAGAAGGCAAATATTAAAAAAATATTTAAAAACTAGATATCAAGAAAACATATAACTGAATTAAAATAACGGGCACACATCTAGAAACAGAATTCTCAAAAGAGGAAACTCAGGTGTCTGAGAAACACTTAAAGTGATGTTCATCATCCTTAGTCATCAGGTAAATGCAAATCAAAACTACTTCGAGATTTCATCTTACACCCATCAGAATGGCTAAGATCAATAAGACACGTAGCAGCTCATGCTGGTGAGGATGTGAGGAACTTTCAACCATTGCTGGTGGGAATACAAACTTGTGCATACAGTATGGAAATCAGCACGGTGCTCCTCAGAAGGATGGGACTCAATCTACCTGGGCATAAACCAAAAGTATGCTTTATCCTACCACAAGGGTACATGTTCAACCAGGTTCACTGTTTAATCTATTCACAGTAGCCAGAAACTGGAAACTACCTAGCTGTCCCTCAGCAGAAGAATATTGATAAAGAAAATGTGGTACATATACACAGTGAAGTGTTATTTAGTAGTTAATATGTATATATATATATGTGTGTGTGTGTGTGTGCGCGCGTGTGCGTGTGTGTGTGTGTGTATATAAAACATCACAGAGTTTTCCAACAAATGACTGAACTAGAACACAATCACCCATTACTGGGTGTGTATGCTATGCATGTGTAAATGCATGAACACTGCCCCCCAACCCTGTATCACCCATTTGGAGACCAGAGGAGAATTTTATATAATTAGCTCTCTTTCTATACCTTATGTTGGTTCAAGGGGTCAAATCCAAGTGACCAGGCATTATCTCTCTGGCCCCCTAAAATGAAATTTTTAATGATGTGAAATATATTCTAACTGATAACATTCTAATCATTTTTGTTTTTGAAAATTGAGAAGCTGATTCTGAAGTTCTTACAGTTTTAAAATGCCGAACAACAGCCTCAGAAAGCTAGAAAAAAAAAAAAAAAGAAAGAAACACTATGTAAAGAATTACTACAAAGCAAAACAACTGGCATGTTAGTGTTATGAGAAAGGACAAAAAGACCCTTGGTATAAAATTCAAAGTCCAGAAATCAGCCTAGATATGTGGAAATGCATGGAAGGGCATAAAAGCTTTAATATGGTGCTATGATGGACAAAAACAGACACTAATGGAAAACATATCAGAAAATGCTCATCAGTTTTCACTGGGAAGGAGCAGCACACCGAAGCTGCAATGGAACATTACGACATATTCACCGGAATGAGTAAGATGAAAATTACTAATGTTACCAAATACTGCAGAGAACGTGAAGAAAGGATATACATTTACGTTGCTTGTGGGAGTAGCAGTTTGTTCAGCCACTTTGGTAAACTGGCAAAGTATGCTAAATTTCAATTTAGAAATATCATACTGCCAAGCTATTCATTTCCCAGTTCCTAGCCACCAAATGTCACACATTCGTGCGTTGAAAGGCATGGCAGCACTGATCATATGCATTAAACACCAGAAGCACCAAATGTCCAGTACAGAGTTTGGTCAGTTCTGTGGAGTCGTGCGATAAACACTACGTAGCAATGAAAATTCTTTAATCACCACCATTTAAAGCATAAATGAGTTTTTCTATATAAAGATAAAAGTTTGGTGCCTGTGGAGTTGTGATCTGTAACTCCTTTAAAGTGGGCTGTTAAAACACATAAAAAATAAATGTATGATAATAGCACAGAGAATAACTTTGATGCAGATAATGGATAAAAACTGGGAGATGGACAAGGAGCTTCTGAGGGTCTAATAATGTTCTATTCTCAAGTAATGGTTGATGGTTGCATAGACGTACTCACTTTATTATTTGTGTGCTTTAGTGAGAAATCAGTCTGTGTGTATTAGGAGAGTACACACAATACGGGGTCAGGTATCAACTTTGCGTGTCTTCTTCCATCATTCTCATATTATTTTTTTTTTCAGGAAGAGATTCTCACAAAACCTAGAGCTTCCCAGTTAGCTAAACTGGCTGGCAGAGAAGATCCTGGTGGCCCTCCCGTCTCCATCTCCAAGTGTTGGGATTACAGGCACACCTTACCACACCTGGCTGTTATGTGGATACTAGGGATCTGAACTCATGTCCTCATGATTGCCTGGCAAGTACTTTAGCCACTGAACCATCCCCTCAGAACCACTACTGCACCCAAATTATTTTAAAATGTATGTGGCTCAGGAACTAGAAAATGCTAGCCTCAAATCTCAGCTCTGTGATTTCCCAGCTTCACAACCTTGTACCAGTCACTGGACCTTCTGAATTGTGGATTCCTCGGCTGTGGTTTGGGCCTGGCACCCACACCTGCTCCTTAGGCGAAGTCTGCACATTAATTCTGACAAATCTTTGATGCATGGCAATACCAGCAGTTGGCAACTCGAGTCATTATAGCATGCTTTTCTGAAGACTAATGGGAAACAAAGGTTTGGGAAACCACAGAACAACAAAAGCATTTCCAAGACAGTCTGCTCCATTCAAAGTTCATCCGGTGGGCAGGATCTCGAACTCATATCTATCTGAGGCAACATCACAACCTTTCGTAATCCTTTTATAGCACCAATTGACATAGTCAACATTCTTCAAAGCAATAAATTCCCATCTTCTAAGGTAGCTCTGGAAATTCCATTTGTCAAAGTTCACCCACATTTCTCGCTGCTGGGATCTCAGTCGCATCTTCTCGGTCCTAGATGTTAGAGACCTCTGCTCTCATGTTTCGTCAGACCAGCTCATCATCACGTTATCTACTGAGCTGCTTTACTCAAGGTTTGGCCAGTAGCCCTTGGCTGCTTTCTTCCCACCAAGGTTTTCTTCCAAGTATCTGTTCTGTGTCCATATCATATGCTGTATGGTACTGTATTTTACTTTTTGACTATACAATCAAATAAGAGCATAGGACACACTTGCTATGAACACAAGATCCTGAACTGGGATACTAGAGTTTGATTCCAATGTCTCTCATTTACTAACTCTAGAACCTTGGCATATCACCTCTTGGATTCTCTAAGCTGTAAAACAACAATAAACTCAGTCCACAGGTGGTAAAATTTCTTGAGAATTAAATTAGTTAACAGCATAATGTACTTAGAACAGTACATAAAAATCTACTGCTGGGACATAAAATCTACTGTTTAAGAGTTAGCTGTTACTGCAATGAATCAGCCTCTCGCCACCAATTTATAGACAGATAACAAGAAAACTCTACATTTTTTTTTTACATGAGTCCTGCCTATCACTTCAAAATGCTGCCAAAACTCCTAATGGTTTAACCCCTCTGCTTGTCCAGTCTCCGCCCATTTCAGAGTATCCACACTCATTGAAATATTGGTTGTACCCAAATGTGCCAGCCATATCCCTAAAGCCTACAATTTCCTCAGAACCCAACTCTAGATCTTCTATTAAGACTAAATATAGAGGTGCACACCTTTAATTCCAGTGCTCTAGAGGTAGAAACAGAAGATTGCTGGGTTCAAGGCCAGCCTGGTCTATATAGTGAATTAGTGAGTTCCAGGCCAGCCAGGGCTACATAGTGAGAACTTGTTTCAAAACAAACAAACAAACAAAATATCTCACCAGGTTTAAACACAAGAGTCCCCTCTATCCCCATACCTATCTCTTGCAGCATAGTATTCACCGTACATGCTGGAAATAATTTTAATTTCCTTAAAGAGACTCACAACATCAAGACTAAGGCTATGCTTTCTTTCTCTACTTATTACTTGATATTTCAAGACATACCGTACACATATCAGGAACTTAATAATTGTTTTAAAAACTGAAAAAAAATTTATTCTCCTTGTTTAAGTATTAGAGACACAGGGGCAATTGTGGCATAAACGACTTCAATCACCTCGTAAACACATACAGTGAGAAACAGAATATACATCCTCGTTTCCTGGTTTTCTACCAAAAATCCTAAATTTGGTTAGATAACAACCAAAAGATACCAGGTAAATGTGTGTGTTTATAAGACAACAAACCACCTGGGAAGGGTGAGGTCATTCCAGCGGTAATCAGAAAGCAGGCATGCCTTTCTCCTGTCTGTGCTCCTACCTGCTGCCCGTGTAATCAAGCAGGGCTCTAATTTAATTATGTTGCTGTTACTTCCTGCTCATGACAACTACTTTTCTATTTCTCAGGTTTCTGCAGATGGTTCTTTCCCCAGGAGTATTAAAGAACAGAGATTAATATCAAAATGTTGAAAACAACCAAAATTTACAAGGAGTTTAGCCTGACACCATTGATGATACACTTAAGCTTGATGGTGTGGTTAATTAGGCATAAATGGTAAGCAGCTCTAAGCATCTAATTAGCACTGATCTTAGATCAGCCAGCTGATTATTTTGGAAGTCAGCAGGGTTGGGGCCACATCTTTGTAACAGGAATTCTCAGTGCTAGCCATGAGCAGTGCTCATAACTCTGTTTTATAAGGCTGGATTCTCACCTCAAACAAATTTAATCAGGTTCTCCAAGGGCTTGACCCAGATACCTCTAAACCAATCCCCCAGGTGATTACAGATATAGTTAAAAACCATAGCTGTGGGCCAGTGAGATGCCTCTATGGGATAAAGAGGCTTGCACGTATCTGTGCACACACACATTCACCTACACCAATAAATGAACAAACAAACAAACAAAGGAATGCAAAATTATTTTTCTGAAGAACTATAGATATAAGCAAGGGAAGTCATCCTTCCCTCCATAGTTCTGCAACACTTGAAAAAGTGGAAAAGGAAATAAAACAACAAAAAGATACCTACCAAATGTATGTGTTTGTCACACAAGCAATCAATGAACATTGAGTATTTATAACTGACTAATGATCAGTGTTTAATATAGCACTTTGATATAGCATATTCTCTTTCACAGTATAACAAATGGATACAGAGCTGAGAACATTATTATTCCCTTCTTCTTCCTCCCAGACCCCATCTGGAACTTGAAACATGGCTTGGCATTCAGGAGCACACTGTGAATCAGACCTAGGACTCTGTATAATTTTTTATGTTGTGATAAACATGTTATATAAAATGTGCCACTTAACTGCATGAATGCACAGTTCAGTAGTATTGAGTATTTTCCCGTTGTTCTATTGTCACTCACTTGCCTGCAGCTCAATCTCTGTACTTCTGCCCCTGGCCACATCCGCTCTACTTTACATCTCTAACTTTTTACTATTTTAGATATCTCATATAAGTGGAACTAAACAACATTTGCCCTTTTTGAACATGACGTATTTCACTTACTTTAATGTCTTAAATGTTCATTTATTTCAAAGCATAAAATATAACAACAAGATTCTAATATCCCATATGTGTGTATTCTGCATATTACACTCTGTTTCTATATTCAACCTCTGACAAACACTGGTGGTTCCCATGATTTGTCTCTGGTGATGCCGTGAGCAGATGTCTGACTGAATTTCTTACATCTGTCTTACTTACCCACATGGCCATTTTGACCAGAGAACCTAGCCTCAAAGACATAAAAGAATTTGGTGTGGCTTGTACTTCACATGTTTATGAAACATCTTGTCATACAGTGGAGGCAGACCCAATGACCTGTTCCTCACCAACAAAACACAACAAGAGGAGAAGGCTGTCCCAGGGTTTCATGACCATATCTAAGCCAACTGTAAAGGGATTCCCCAGCTGCCACAGAGCACCCTGAAGTAAGGAGGCCAGAGAGAGGCTCACACAGCAGGGAACCCTCAACAGGTCTAAGAGATCAAACCAGCAAGAAATCTAGGGACTCAGCTCTGTACCCACAATGCACTGCATCCCACTAACAGTTATGTGAACTGCCCCTAGAATGGTGGTCCTCAATCCACGGGTCAGGACCCCAAAGGGCTTGCACATCAGTTATCTTGCATATCACATATTTTCACTATGGTTCATAACAGTAGCGAAGTTATGGTTAGGAAGTAGCAACGAAAATAATTTTGTGGTTGGTCACTACAGCGTGAGGAACTGTATTAAAGGGTTGCAGCGTTAGGAAGGCCGAGAACCACTGGTCTAAAATGTACCAGAAAAAAGTGCAACTGGTTGACCACTTTGCTGCAGCCTTGGGACCTATACAGGGAGCACTGGACCCCAACTGGGAGCACTCTGAGGTAGCAAACACATGTTGTTTACATTGCTAGTTGTGAGACAATTTATTATGTGGATTTCCCTGAGTTCCTAGTCCCAAGATACTTCAAACAGTAACCTCTGCTGGTCTCCTCTTAACTCCCCTAACTGTGGCTTCTGATAGGTAAACCACACTCCATTGCATGGCCCCATACCCATGAGTGTATGGACAGCACAAAGTGGAACTCATGAGTTATTAAAGGTGGGGGAGGAGAAGAAAACACAAATCTGGGGAGGTGTGGATGGATCTGGAAGGGAGGGAGGGGAGAAAGGGTTAATCTGGGCAGCAGGAATATGATCAAACTATATTGTACAAAATTCTCAATGACTAAAGATGTTTGTTTGTTTTTAAAGAAATGGAAGGTGATGAGCACGACCTCCGAAGCTTGTGAAGCACTCTGTGGGGTTACAATGGCAACAGTGGCTTGAGCTTCATTGATTCAGTATTCAGTAAATAAGCATTGATTTGAATGTGTTATTGTACAGGGCTGTCTCACTGTAACTGGAATCTATTGGTTAGAATCCATACAGTTTCTGTGTAGCATAAAAATAGCACAGAGTTTCATCCTAAGAATGTAGTCCATGGGTAGTGTCCTCTGGGTTATCACAATGCTTAAATATGAGCACTTGAACTTCGGACTATTCAAAACAGTCGGGCTTCACATGCTGGGTATTTTCTTAGGCTCCCTGAAACATTTTACTGTAACCTAACCACTGACAGCCTGGAGGTAGAGGTTGCAGTAAGAAGGAATAACGGGCAGAAATAATAAAGCAGAGCATTTGAGAGTTGAGGACAGAGACAGTGAGTGTAAGTAGCTCAGAGCCCTTGTATTCCTAGAGAGAAGAAAACTCGGAGGCCGGAAGTGAGAGGGGCCAGATGCCAGTGCTTGGAGAGGCCATTAATTCATTCAACAACATCTTGATGACAAGGCAGCTACACTTAATTCTAGACACATCTAAACCCCATGCCCCATATTTAACCTCCCCTTTTCCTTAAAACTTAATGATGCCCCTCTTCACCCCAGCCCCCCCCCAAATTACCTAAACCTGGTTATGCAACCCTAAGGGAAGCCATTTATGCTGAAGGCTGCATCTGGTTGAGTATTTGACATCAGGTGGACTCAAATTGCAGGCCCGCTTCAACAATCTATCAACACTACAAGCTTCAGTCACGTGATAAATTACCTTGAGCTTTAATTTGACCTTTGGTACCACAGAGAAACCACATACATCTGATTAGGCAAGTCCAAAGCATCCAAGAGATAATGTATGGAAAACAAGGAACAGCTAATAGTTAAATAATAACTTTGTTTCCTCATCCCATCCCTCAGCAACTAGCTGGAGATGGGTGTCTTTGTGAGCATTGCTGTTATAAATCATAACCTTTGTTTCCAAACACACTGTCTCCTTCCAGGACACATGGCACTTGGCAATCATCACCCAGAACATCTAGCAATCAGATCAAACAGCCAGGTTTTTGTTTTCCCATGCCTTCATTGGATTGAGTGCTTCAGAGTTTGCTTAGCTAAATAGTGAGGTTAAGCTAGCAGTATTTTAAGCATATGCACCAACTTAACTACCAAACTTGATAGATAAAAGCCTATAGCTCACTCTGAACATTTCTAATTGTCTACTAAAAGCTCTTGGGGGAGATTGAGAGAGGGGGTATGAGGGTGGGACTAGGAGGAGAGGAGTGAGGAGGCTGAGATCAGACTGTAAAGTAATTAAAGATATTTAAAGGTCTTGGGTAGCAATGTGTAAGTCACTAACAGCTTCTTTCCCCATCCCTGACACAGCTTTCTGGTCCTGAAAACTCATTTCAGAGAAGCCCTTGTTGGAAGTATAATTTTTCATAGAGAAATAACAAAAGCAGAGAGTATTTTTCTTGACTGTGTTTTGTTTGTTTTGCTAATTATAGCATTTAAATTATTTATTATTATTTGACAGTTTACTACAACGCTTTTCAACCAAAATATGAAAAGCCCTATTCTAATTCTAATTTTGGAAAAATCACGTAAGAGCAGAGGTTAATAGCTGCTTCCAGGTCTTTAAATTCCCATCCAGAAATGAAGAACTTTGCAACCTTCAGTGAGTGATGTAATGCCACGTGCCTCAGTTTCCCCAAATGTAAAATGGGTTGTGAGGATCTACAGGGCTCTTCTAAGTGTCACATGTTTCCACATCTATGCAATATTTAGACTAGTGCCTAACACACAGTTGCTGGTGTGTGTGTGTGTGTGTGTAATATGTAAACTGGAGGAGTGATAATCGATAGCATTGTTGTATTATTACATGTTTCCATGTTTTCAAAGCATCAGACTGGTGACTAGCACACATTTACTAACATATCAACATTATTTCTCTCCATAGGAACTTTCCCGTTGAGTAAGGAAAACGTGTTTCACCAGTCCACACTTACTGCTCGGTACTCTCTCATGAAAGGAGGCTCAAACAAGAGCAGCATACTCTTCCTCGCTCCTTTCCCACGTCCTGCATCAATATGTGACTCATCACCATTTTCCACTTTTACCTATTCAGCTCCTGGGGTGGGAGTGACAAACAAAACTAATTGTCCTTCCTAAAACCGGAGTCAACATCTGAAGTCGGTGGCAAGTCTTTGTCTTAGCTTTCCTTTTTGCAGAAGAACAATAGTTTCAAATGATAGCTTAGGCATTCTTAGCAGAAGGCGCTCATACCAGCCACTTACCAGATGTCTCTGATAAATTTGCCTGTGTTCCACCAGACATTCAGCACGAGCTTGTAATTTTGCTCTGCCAATGCTGAAGTTTGCAAAACAACATCTACAGAAACAGAAAATTTAATTCCAGCAACTGGTCTGACCTTTGGATGCGTGGCTACCTTGGTGCTCATGGCAAGTCAGACATTGACAGAAATACTGAGCCCTTTCCTGGCTTCAGCCTTGAGAAGCATGGGATTCACTCGAAGAACCATGTGTGGTCTGCCATGTGGAACACAGCATGGCCCAAATCCACTCTCCATAGCCTTTACCCATGGGCCTCTCCTAACCGCTCATGCTAACCGCTGGACCCGCAGTGCGCAGGTCCTACTCAGCTCCACGTGGAAGAAAAAGGAGGCACCACCACTACTAACCAATAGAGTGTGTTATCATAAAGCATCTTGGGACCTGAACTGTGGGACTGGGGTCTGTGGGTAGATCCACAAAATCTTGAGGTCACGTTTCAGATTCCAGCCTGAGTTCACCACCTTCTCTGGCACATGTGTGTCTGTCCAGACGAGAGCAGCAGGAAATGACCCCTAAGCTTCCTCTTGCTCCAAGGTCTTCTGACCCTCACCTACATTACATGAAATCAGAGACTAAACACTTAATAGACTGTAGTGAGTCTCAAGTGAGCTGGGATGCGCCAATAAACCTGGGTGCCTGTAATAGAAGCAGACGGCGTGCCGACTCAGCTGTCTGCCTCTGAAGCTCTAAACTGGTCCATGGCTCGACGCCAAGTAACTACAAAGCGTCGTGCACGTCCAGAGCCGCTTCACAGCAATTCTGCTTTGCGCCCACCTCAGTCTGTCAGGAACATTCACATTTCCTGTGGCTTTGCCTAAAACTGCTCTTACTTTGTCTGTAAAGTGTTCCCAGATCCCACGGAGATCACAGATCCATCACCGGCAATAACAGGTACAGGAAACACACATTTTAGAATGGCAACAACCAATACTCTTTAGACACATGTAGGTATGTAGCTGTAGATAACTGAAATTGGAAACTCATTTTCTTCCAGGCACTATAGATATTTCAAGCATTCAAGGACCATATTTGACTACTGGATGCCACACTGGAAGGTACAGGTAACAGGGCCTTTCATCATTGCATACAAAGTTCTACTACACAGCAGTGAACTACTGTAGAGCCTCGTCCTTACGAACAAACCTTTGACCTGTAGAAGAGAAAAGTTTCTATACCCTGCCGGTCCCCTGCCATGTCATTACAAATTCCCCTGTCTCAAGCACAGAGGTACAATTGTGCAGGTTGCCTCTTCAAACTCTAAAAGTACATTTGGCAGGTCCAGGTCAACAGAGCTGGCATGAGCTGAGGCTACCTGGGCACCAGTGATATTCACTCACCAGTCAGGGTGTATCTGAGTAGAGGTCTCATAAGTCACAGCCTGAGTGTTGTAAGTAACAGGTGAAGTTCTTAATTTGTCATCCCACCAAATTTTAGCCTCTGATTTTTTTTCATAGTGGTTCATACCTACCTAAGACTGTCGATTTTATGAGCACTGTTAACCTCTGATAACAAAGATGCTCTTTTAAAAGAATATATCACAATGATATTCAGCAGCTTTCTAAACAAGCATGAAGAGCAAAAGTTAACCAAATGTATTGGATACATATATAAATATAGATATTTATATATGTATCTATATATTAGGTATAAATTTAGATTTTGATTCATCCAGGAAGCATTACAGACGCTCAATGAATAAATTATGAGAACCTAGGAATGAACGGAACAGCCATTTTAGCAGAGTGCATTCTAATATCTCTAGCAGATTCTGCTTGGAAAGTGGCTGTGTGTATCAGGCCTTGTCAGTGACCAACATCCCATATTCCTAGTGCTCTGACTTCCAGAACATTATTTCTTATAGAATTTCTTCACTAGATACTCAAAATTTATTTGGGCCTTTTCTCCAAAACTAGAAGTGTTCAGGAATGGACAAATGAATTGCTAATAATGAATACTTAGAAAACTCTGAAAAATTACATCTGTGAATTGATTGAGTTAGTTGTGCTCAACCAGTTATTTCACACTGATGCAGAAATGTGTTCGTATATTTATCAAGTGAAACTGAAGCCCAGACCAGTCAATAAAGGGTGATGGGTCCATATTCTACTTAAGTATTTCACCCATGACCTCAAGGCTCTGTGGGAGCATATAAGAATTATTAGGGCATGAATTATCTGCTGTTCTACTTAGGACTAGTCATTTTAAAAGAGTCAATTCATCTTTTGATCTCCATTACTGCAAAAAAACAAAACAAAACAAAACAAAAAACAGCTGGTCCCTTTCTTTATCCTGACCTACACACAGACTTGTGCCCATCCAGCTTGCCATTGGTATGAGAGAAATCATTGATAATCCTTACTCAGAGGCACACTGCCTTTTCTGTGATCCCTTCACCATACACAGAAAACAAACAAAACAAACAAACAAAAAAACCATGGGAGTTTTAGAAACTCTAAGTGTATAAATAGTAACTTCCTTTACCATGCAAGAACTAAGCTAGCCAAACAATTCAAAGAAATATGATTGTCTTATATTGTTTAGATCTAGGAGAACAGTGTTATGACTCAAGTTGAGTGCAGGTCTTTGGACAAAGCAAATGAACAAATCCTTGGTCTCAGGAGAAGGAACATAGTGGCTTATGTGGAGAGAAAAATCAAAGATTCATTCTATGTTTTCTCATATACTGTCCCATACATAAAACCAGATTCAATTTGAAAAGATTTGGGGATGGCAGTAAATGATCCATTACATATGCCCACATATATGTATGAGAAGAATAATAAAATGCATTATATAACTATACATTTATATATCAAAATACAGCCTATCAAAAAGTACAATAAAGTATTATTTTGAAAGGACTAAATAGGCCAGACCTTTCTAAACCAACTAATAATAAAACTTTGGGCTCCACAAAACCCCCATAATGTTTAATAATAATTAGATTTATTTCACCTAGAGAACTTATGATTAATAACCCAGTATGACTATTTTCCTTTCAAGTCTTTATTGATCATTCACTGTTCCAACTGACGTCATTAAACCTCCCTTCATAATTTTGTTGTCAAGATTAATCAGCTATTTGTTTAACTTGGATGTTTTGTCTTGATTTATGTTACTTGTGCCAGTGAGTAAATTAAATTTTGATTTAATTTCACAGAACTTGCACAGAGACACTGGCTCTGCCAAGATGTTATCAAGGCAAAGACCCCATGTCAATTAACACGTACTTAGTGAAAGACCACGCAGAAAGGAGACTGTAACCTATCTTTCTAATCAATCTCTCCTAATCAGGAAATCAAACTTTAGTCAGAACTGTACTCATATATACACACTGGCATACCCCTAAGAAGAAGGTAGTGGTGAAATTCTACATTTTTTTCAAATGTGTGATAAGAACATAGAAGACTTAAATTCCCAATTTGAACAATACCCACTGTATGCTTGTGTACAAATATCACAGTCTCATATACACATGCATACTTATTACATGTTGACTTAAAACATCTAAAAGACAGAAGTCTAATCTTAAAAACACTTTTAACTTTCAGTTTGTTCCTTTTGCCTAAAATGCTCTTTTCACCTAATTTCTGCCTGGTTTTCGTCCTTTGTGTCTCAGCTAAAGGTCACCTCATCCATCAGCCAGGCCGTCAGGAGAATCCCATTTCTTCTCCCCAACTCCTCCGACACCACCCACCACACTGATTCTGTTCTCTGCGTCATTTATCCCAATTAATAATCATGCAGTCCTCATTTGTCTCTCTGCGCGCACTATCTCTCCCCACAGGAAGGAGAGACCTGTGTGTTTATCTCAGCCAGCGTGGTGCCTGGGCAGGGCAGCACTCAAGATGGACTGGGCACGGATGACGTCATCCTCTGTGAGTTTCCATCACGGTCCTTTCTCAGGACTCTCAAAGACCAGCGGCTGGGAAGCGGCTTTGCTGTACATGCTGAACCCCATCCTGCTCCCTGTGTACCGTTATGTCTGCTTCCTTACAGAGAGAAGCACACCCTTCTTAAATAATCGGCCCTGCTCTGGGAGTGTCAAGAGAACAGAGATGGTATCTTCCAAATACGACCTGTCAGTTGCGCCTGTCTCAGAATCTACACACCTCAACCTCCGGGCAAAGCGCAATTTTAGACCTGAAGGAAAAGCTTCATAGTAAGAGATAGATTCTCCACAGAGCGCTCCATACCCACCACAGAGGTTTCAATGCCCTTGGCCATTTAGGAAGCTTCCACGGTCACCTCCCTGGTCTTTCCTGCTGCGAAGGCTACTTTGAATGAGCAGGGGACAGAGACCTCTTACCTGGAATCCTTCCTGACTCTTGCTTTCTCAAAGGAGAACTCGGGAGGCTTGTTGAGGTCATAGGTTCGGGTGGTTGGCTCCGCAGACACACCAGCCTTTGCCCCCCTCCTGCTGTGCAGAGAGACCAAGCCAGAGGCCTTGCGGTGAACTTCCAGAGGCACTTTGTCGGGGGAGGCCTGCAGTGGGCTTCCTCCCTGCACGTGGATCACGTCCTGCAGCTTGTTGAGCTGGACGCACTTGCTCTGCAGTTCCTCCGTGAGCTCCGAGATGGCCGCAGTCTGCTTGGCCAGCTGCTCCCGCAGCTCCTTCAGGTGGTACTCCCGTTCCTGAAGCTCTGCATCCTTCCTCCTCAGCTCCCGCTCCAGCTCCACCACCTTGCTCCGCAGGGCTTCGTTGCTGAGGCTCCCTGGCTGGCCATCTGGGTGCTTAGCGTGCTTGGGTTTCACTGAACCATTTCCCATGTTGCTCGGGAACCTAGGGAAAGGCACAGAACTGGCAATGAGCAAGCGGAGTTTCACTTCGTTGCAGCCCTCCCCTCTCCAGTCTGCTTCATAAACAGAAGCACACAGTCATCATCCTTTGATAAGCAATAAACTCCTCAACCTTACAAGGGAAACCATGGCAGAGCTCTTCTGCTCCTCTGTAGAGAGCGGATAGCATTTGGGTTCATTCTTTCCTGGCTTTTCAAGAGCACAAGCATCACACCTGACCAGTCTCCACAGCTGGCCCCAGTCACCTGCTGTTCCCTTCAGTGGTTCACTCTGGAAAGGTCTCAAAAGCATCCCAACAGGATTTGGAAATTGGATATCAGCATAGCCGAGACTGGATGCGAAGGAGCAGCCACAGCGACAGAGGCTTGAAAATAGTTCATAATTCCCACCACTCTCACGCTGCTACAGTCCAAAAGAGCTCCCCTTTTAGGAATCACACATTTGCATTCTTCACAGGTAGAGGAAGAGTTAGTGTCCCTTATTAGCAGTTTGTTCTTGCCTGGCACAATAGTAAGTGCTGCCTTTCTGACAAGGCTAGTTGTTAAAAACTCTGAACTGTGATGCCCGAGGGGGGAAAAAATCAGTATGAAGTTTCTTCTATATCCTTCATGTTAGGTCGCAAAGCCAAGCTGTGCAAACCACGATGGCCCATGGTGTGAAGCTCGATTCTTTTATAAGAATATCTTCAGGGCTCAAAAGATAGCTCAGTGAGTACAGCACATGCAGCACAAGTGTGAGGTGCTAAGTTAGTACCCACATGAATTCTGGGTAGACGTGGCAGCCTGCCTGTATTTCCAGTGCCCAGGATACAGAAACAGGACAACTGGAACAAGTTGTGTAACTAGACTACCTGAAATGATGAGCTCTAGGCTCTGGAGAGAGGCCATGCCTCAATATATAAAACCGAGATAAATTTACAACACCTAACATCAACTTCTGGCCTGCCTAGGCACACACACACAGATCCTCATGGAGACCCCAAAGCCAACACCAATCCAAAGAGCCTCAGTATAGTAGAGGAAGATCAGGGGTTATAAAGGATAATTTTAGTTAATTTGTCATGTTTTTTTTTTTCAAGTTCCAAAGCTATGTATTTATTTTAACATTTATCATTGATTCAAAAGGCTGGCACTAAAATGTTTTGTTTCATTGATATTATTACTTCAATGAAAATCAAGTAAGAATTTTAGATTTACTAAGCCAATTCCACATAAACAATAGCAATTTTTTTAAAAGCAAATCAGGGTTGGAGAAATGGCTTAGGAATTAAGCAAGCAGACTGCTCACAACCACCTGTAACTCAAGCTACCAAGGATCCAGTGCCCCCTTCTGGCCTCCATAAGCATTGCACTCACAGGCACCTACACATAATTTAAAAAGTAAAAATAAAAATCGTTTTAAAAAGTAATGCGGGTCATAAACTTATATAAGCAAAATCACAGCAACAGAGTTTGTACAGCTGAAGTATGGCAGATGTTGCCCTAACTGCTCTTTGCACACCATGCATTGTAGTATCAGATGACATAGTCGGGGGAACCTTACGTATATCAATTCTGTAAAACTTCTGAATTAATTTTGGTTTTATAGAATCAGAACAGAGAATCAAAACTGAAGTTTACAGACACATATTTTCTAACTCCTGCCTGCCCCTCTCCCCCAGATTTCAAGTTCAGGGAGAGACAAAGATCTTGACTTGATTTCCTTAGTTCTACCAGATTAATTGTGGCCTCCACAGAGGCTGGCTAGATGCAAAAATTTAACAGTCTCCAAATTTTAAACAGATGCAACCAGCCAATGTATGCTGCCTAAGATCAAGATGGAAAAAAGGAAGTGATACATCTTTCAACACTGAGCCACTCCTCACAGGATCCTCGCTGGGAGCAGCCATTAATAAACATAAGCTGTGCGGAGTTGCCTCCACAGGATGCAGACTTGTAGCAGACATAACCTTTAAGCTTCTGTTCACCCAGCAGCATTTATTATTCTTCCCCATTAACATGACATAGAAAGAGGGAAGAGAGTAGAATTTAAAGAAGTGAGCCTGGATAGACTTGTATCCAGAAGAGGCAACTCAGAAGCTGATAGAGACTTGAGAATCAACTTAAATGATATTCTGAAAGGTACTCCCAGAGGTCTCTGAAATTAACATGTGCACAAGTTTCTGTCATGCAGCCTTAAGCTATCTTCCAGACAGACTTTTTGGATTGTGAACTAGCATTTTCAGCCAAGGAGAGATAAGGAGGAAAAAGAATTGTCTCATAGAGAACACGGCAAGCATAAGCAGATTTAATATTAAGCTAATGACTCATTCCGTATTCACGAAACAACTGTTTACTAAGCCCAGAGTGCCATGCACTCTATTGAGGCATAGCCTCCCATGGATTAGCACTTGGGTTTGACAATGAAAACAGTTCTGACACACTAACTATGAGAAGGACTAGAATCATTTCTGCCCTATGGATAGAGCAAAATCATTTTACAAACCCAAAACACAATTAAGTGCTGAATGTTAAATCCTCCCAAACACCACCTCCTCTCTATCTCGTCGGTTCCACGGAGGTCACTTCAGAAGCTGTATAAATCTTGTGGGCTATTTAGAATTCCTGAAACAGGGAGAAATGAGAGCAACTAACTTACCTTTCAAGTTGCTGAATTAAACAAGTTACTAGACTGTTCGAGGCTACTGTGGGCTCTCATTTCGCCTCTTTAAGTTTCGTTGCTACCCCTAAAGCAGGGTTGCCAGTCTCTGGATATATAAAACTTGATCAAATTCATGGTATGTGCTTCTTAGCTGTCACTAAGATAAGTAATTTCTCAAATATGGATTGCTCGCCACAAGGAGAATTGAGCTGCGGGGTGTTGCTTCATCTAGCAGCTACAGTTTATTAAAATAAGTTTTAAGTGACAGGACAACAAAAAATTGTATCAAGAATTCCTATATCCACTTAAGCTTGGCAACTCCTTAATGTAACTTCTGCTTATTCTCACATACTAAAGGAAAAGTCTCAAATCGAAAAGGCTCACTGAGTTATCTTCAAAGGCATACAATATTCCTCCCTGGCTAAGGGGTACACTCCAAAGTCAGGGAGTAGAGAGAGAGGGCCATGGCGTTTAGCAAGAGGAGAGGATAATTCTGTAGCCTCCATCATCAACTAATTTCCCTTCTGCAGAAGAAGCTGCTCACGGAGAGGCCAACAGACTAGGAAGGACTTGCAGGCTGATTCACACCTGGCAGTCAGCGTGGCAAAAATGTGGCTTTCTTGTCCGCCCTGGAGCAGTTTAAAGACAAAAGCTTGGCTCCTGTCTAGATGATATTTGTTGCTCCCTCTATCACGTAGAGTGTGAGAGAAACGCATCCACATGAAGACCGTGCATGCAGGCACGTACACACATACACACAGATACACACTCACAAATACACACAGAGATAAACTCATGTATATACACAGAGAGATACACACATAAAGAAATACAGATACACGCAGAGAGAGATACACGCAAACACAGAGCTACAGAGAGATACACATAGAGATAGATTCACACAGAGACATGCACATGCAAACACACACACACACACACACACACACGACGAGGAGGAGGTTACTAGCATGTCTATAAACATGGGATCTGGGAAAGTGTGGGCAGGGACTAGAGAGCCAGACTCCCTGTCCACGAACCTTTGATTAACTTTCTACGTCTTCAGCAACTAGACTTCAGTGACAAGAACACAAGAACACAAGAGACATATTGACACACAGATAGACAAATAGATAAAACAATTTATACATCATTTGGAATCCTTAGAGGGTCATATGACATAGATAATGATAAGAACGTAGCACTGTTCCTGGTGTAAGGCATTATAGCTTAATAAATACTAAATAGTATGATTACCGTTTGTATTATTTACCCAATTGAGTGGCTTATCTCAACCAAAAAATGTGTTGATTAAAAATTACAGCAAATAAGCAAGCTATTAAAGGAGAATAGTCAGAGATCTGACTACCCCACATTGTGCTCACCACATGGCTATAAGCATTGAGAGGGTTTTGAAAAGTAAAGTACCTCTGAGAGCCCTAGTGAAATAATAGCCAAGTAGATTAATGAAACATAGCAGCCCAGAAGTGGACTCAAATTGTGCAGTCAACTGACCCTTGAAAATAGAGCAAAGGGAAGCTGATGAAGAAAGGGGCACATTTAGCACCCACATGCAGGGAAAGGATAAAATCACCTAATCGCAGACTTGACAGCTTTTACAAAATTTAACTTGAGAGTACATCACAGGCCTAAGCATAAGACACAAAACCAGAAAACCTAGAAGAGAGCATAGAAGACAGTCTAGATGATCTTGGATTCCATGTTAACTTTTAAAATAAAAGACTGCAAATCATTGAAAGGAGAGATTGTCACATTCACACTCATACACACACACACACATCTATCACTCTGCTGCAAGGTGTTACAAACTTAGGACTAGAGAGATGGCTCAGCGGTTAACAGCACTTGCTGAACATCCAGAGGACCAGACTTCAGTTCCCAGCACCCACATAGGCAGTTCACCACTGGCTGTAACTCCAGATCTAGAGGTTCTGATGCCCTCTTCTGGTGTCTGTGGGCACCACACACATGGCACACTGCACACAGTTACACACACATGCAAATAAATAAAAAATAATTTTAAAAATAAAATAATGTTTTTAGGACCAAAGGAAACTGATGGGGGGGGTGAATTTTATATAGGAACTGTACTTTTCTATAAACCTAAAACTGCACTAAAGTAGAGAGGCCATTAATTAGAAAACAGAACACTTATTATGAAACGAATGCAAGAAAACCTAAAGCCTAACTCACTGAAGAAATGGGCTAAATGTATGATGGGTGGAAGGAAAGTAATGAGTAATAAGCTTAAAAAAAGTAATATAGTGGAGTAAGAAACTGAAAATGCACATGCCTTATTATGGTATCTGGGTTTTAATGCAAGCCAAGTTCTTTTTCAAGCTGTGTAGTCATATCTGTCCTTTAGAAGATAATGCTCCTGGAATAACTATGAAACCAAATGAAGAAAGCTTCAGGGAAGTAAAACAAAGGCAATTGCACCAATCCAAGTAAGAAGTGCTTGTGAGATTAAAACCAGCCCAGAGTCTCAAACTTCTTGAACTAGAGAAAATACAGACCATCTCCATGGTAACTAGGAGGAAAACATTACTACAGAGGATCTCACAGAAGTGACGGTTACAGGTAACTGCAATTTCCTCTCCTTCAAAAAGCCGAATACATTATTTTTTAAAATCATATTGGCAGTTTACCTTTAGAATTGAAGGAGGGGGTAGTACTGGCTTCCTTGGGTAAAATGCTAAGATTATATAAAAATGATACCTATCTCTATGACACTACCATTTGCTTGCCTCTCCAGGGCTCTTTTAGAAAATAATTAACCATACTGAATACATAAATCCTTGCTTCTCCTCCTTCAGGCAACCCATACAGAGTTGACCCTATGACAGCTAAATCTCCTATCAGTGCTACAATTAAAACCCTCTTTCCACCTGGCTTGTGACAGTGGACACGAGGCTCAGTTGGGAATCTGCTGCTGCTGCTTTACCTTTCCACAGCAACTTGATTTTAAGAATGCTTTCCTCTCAACTCCCAACCGCATGCTGAAGTTCCCGCCACTGCCAGCTATCTGTGGAAGAACCCACCCCCAGCAGAATTCACATCATGAATTTTATGAATACTATGCATCCTATATGCTAAGAAGTTTAGTAGCATTCGGTTCAACTCTTCTGGCAAGGTGGGAATGCCACACAAGCGTATAAACAATAAACAGAAATGTGGGTTGGGATGAAAAATCAGGGCACGATAGCTGATGGGATCTGAGTGGTGATGAGATGAAAGAGAATAACACTTCATGGTCACCTTGTGGCGACTGGATGAGAAGTGATGCCATTAGCCAGAATGAGGAGCAGAATAGGAGATAGAGTAGCAGTTTAATTTTGGATATGCTCAAAATGAGAGACATGCAAATTTCAAGCACAGAAATGCAGTAAGCAGTAATAAATACAGGACTAGAAAAATCCAATGAAAGGGAGGAACTAAGATGTGCAGAAGCAGTAGACAAATATGTGGAAACTGGAGAGGTTCCCAGGGATTAGTGATCACAGAAGGAACAACGGCATCAAAATCTAAGTGTCAGACAGGAAGAAGCTGTTTGTTAAAGTGAGGAGGGCTACCTACACAAAGAACTATAGCCAACCTGAGGAGGGCTGGAGTAGGAGAGGTGAGCCTCCCCAGGGAAGAACACGCCCACCTGTTGTCAATGCCAAATGGCCAGCCCTGAAAATACATATACAAGCAAACATACAAGCAACATTATATGGACTGCACTGATATGTGTGTATCACCTTGTATGATATATACCATACAATAACAATGAAAAATGAGGCCATGAATTTGAAGGAGAGCAGCAGGGGTATAAGAAAGTTTCTGGAGGGACAAATGGACGGAAGAAATATTGTGATTATATTATAATCTGAATTTTTTCAAATAATTTTTTAAAGCAGAGGTGATTGAAGCCAAATTGAAGGTGGAGTCTCTTAACTGTATGTGAGAAAATGCGACAAGTCAGTCGCCATGTTTTGATCTTGGGCAGGTTGGAGAACGATGATTCTGTGTCATTCATTCACTCTGTGGAACATGTTCCATGGAACACCATCTACAGTGACCCTCCATGACACTTACAGAAGGAGGGAGGGGTCATGCAGAAGGAGTCTTATGGTGACAGGAGATGTACTGAGTTTGAGATACCTGTGGGCAAACAAGATGGAGATGCCTATGCAAAGAAGAGGTCTGGTCGGTTCTTCAGAGGTCAGACTGGAATTCACAAGAATAGATGAAAATACCCAGGGAGATAAGAAAGACATGCCTACATTCCCGAGTGTAGACATGCCATGCCTGTGACTACTTAATTTGTGGGAGAAGGAGAAAGGAAGCAAAAACTGGAAAAGGATAAGAAAAAAGTTGTAGGAAGGAAAGACACATGATAGAGAGCATAGAAACAGAAAATTCAAGAGAAAGCATCCTACAGCTCAAATCCCAGATGTGTCAAAGGAGAAGAGACCAGAGGGAAAAGTGCAGAGGTTAGCCATTTTAGAAGACTGTAGACCTCCTTTTGAAAGTCCCGTGGAAAGGACTGATGCCGGAGTTGGGATTCCAGGATGGTATTAATGAGGCACGCAATGAATTTTTACAATAGTAGAAATAAGAGTACTGATAAGCCCAGGATAAAGAGCCAAGGAGGCTAGAGAAAATTAAAACATGGGAGAAAAGGGTATAATTGGAAAATAACCCAGAGGAATCAGACAATATGATGCTACAGGGCTTGGCCATCAGTCTGGCAGCACGTGTCTTCCTTCCCTCTGAAGGGAGTCATCATCTGTCTCCTAAGAGTACAGAGGTCTAGAGTCAAGGACTGTTAAAGGTTGGGTTCACAGGCGTCATCACTGCAAATTGTTTACTCTTAGCTACGCCGTGTTGTGACAGAGGAGACAGTTTAATTCTCCAAAGAGAATCCCTCATTCCATCATCTCATTACCCTAGTGTGCAATACGCAACAGGAACATGAGCAGCAGCTGTTGTATATTCTGTGGGCTGCTCGCCTTCTCTATGAGCTAAATAGAAACTTGCAAAAAGAAAAAGAAAAAGAAAAAAAAACGAGAAATGGTTTCCAGGCGCTTGTGTGTATGGGGGTGTGGCAAGGAGCAGGTGGATGTTACATTCTCTTTAAGAAAAAAAATGCCCTTTACCTGCAGAACTTTGGAAACAGGATGAAGAGGCTGAAAGCCAGGTGTCAGAAAGGGGACCTTTCTGTTGGTCCCCTGTGCCGGTTCTGTTCTCATCTCTGGCCTCCCTGCTCTGCCTAGGCACTCAGTTCTTACACTTGAACCTATTTCTTTTCTCTCATCTCCAAAGTGGCTGGTTTCTTGGCATCTGTTTGCTCTTCTCCCTTCTTGCAGAAATATGCAAGCGCCTCAGGGTGCCGACTGACAGGACACCCAAACAACTTTACACGCACTTGTACAAAAGTCCTTGCTGGAGTCTCCCGTGCCCCATAAGCTATTCAGACCTTGGAGAACAAAGCCAGGAGGGCATACCGTGACAGCACCCCTGAGCCCCCCAGCCCAGCCTACCCTGAAGGGTGTTGTAGCCACTCTGTGCTATAGACCCAACTGCTGTATGGGACCATCGGCGCCACGCGGAGAGAACGAAAGGTGTTCCCATGTCCACACGAAAACAGCACGAGAGACCGCCTGGGTGGGGGAGAGGTGCACACGGCCCAACGCACGCCAAGAAGCACCCTCATGTCCCCACTCCCGTCCCTTGCCGCGCGCCCCTCCTGGTGCCCGAGTCCCCCCAGCCTCACCAGGCCGCCGGGTAACTTTCCAGGTGCGCAGCTGGTCCCCTCTGCGCCGCGGCCGCAGCAGTGTCTCGGCGTCCTCCACCACGCCGCCCTCCTGCGGCCCCAGCCCGGCTCGGCTCAGCCCTGCGCCCGCCGCGCCGCGCCGTGCGCACCGTGCGGGGGTCCGGAGCTGCTGGCGCCGCCGCTCGCGCGCGCTGCGTGGGAGCCGGGGACGCGGCGGGCACACTGCGGGCAGGAGCTGCGGCGACGTGGGTAGCAGCCGCCTCGCCGGTCTGCGGGGGCCTCTGAGAGCAGGAAGCGAGCCGGAGGGAGGAGGGAGGAGAGGAGGGACGGAGGAGGGCGGGGGTCAGCCCGGCGTGGCTTGGGAGAGCCTGGAGCCCGCTTCCTTGAAGGTGGGGTCACCCGCCCGGCGCGAACCTGTACTCCGGAGCGGGCCTGCGGCGACAGCGACAGTCTGCACTTTATACCCCGAACCTCCCGAGTGAGGCAACTTAAGTAGGGCGATAGCATCGTGGATACGGGCGGGTGGTTGGTTGTGTTATTATTTCTATTTCAAGTGTGTGGGCCGAGGGAGAGGAAAGTTAAGGCGGGGGGGGGGGGGTATTCATCATCGCCTTCCCTCTCCACCACTGTCTCCAACCTGCTTCACTGCAGGCTCTTGCTCTCTCTGGCTGGTTCTCTCTCTGTTCCAGAGCGCGAACTGGCGCCCAGACCCTGGACTTGCTCTCCCTGGTGTCACAGAGGTGCCCTTCTGCGGAACATGTGACCCAAGGGCTGCTTGGCTGCGCTCTCCTCCAGGACTCTGGAACCTTAACTCGCGTTTAGTCAGCCCACCCTGCGTGATGCATGCTGGGGACAGTGGCTGAACGGAGTTTCAGGGGACAGAGATTATACCTCCCAAACCAGTAAGGGCTTTAGCGCGGAGCTCTCTTGGTTATTCAAGCAGGTAATTTAATACTCCCCTGTGGCCTTTTAGACACAGTATCCCGAGGCATGCGTTCTGGCTTTCTAAATATAAACAGATTCACTCACCCACTTCAGTGTGCTGCGCTCTGGTGTTGCGAGATCCCTCCGTGGCGAGTTCCCCTTTCTTCCTTCTCCCAGAGGAATGCCTGTGGCATATTCACAAGGACAAGGGGCAGTTTCTCTGCGGAGCGAGCAGTACAGTGACATCTATTCTTCGATTTGTATCCAGAGAACATTACAACCCACCGACTCCCCGGAGTTGTCGACCACCCGGAGGCTGTGGGTCTTCTGTAACTCCAGCATGCGCTATTACATACATAAACCCACATAGAATGAGGCCCGTGTACACTTGTTGAATGGGGCCATTAAGTTTCAGAGAAGGAAGAACGCTTGTTTGTTTTTCTACCAACTGTAGAAAAATAAGTCCGGGTACCTTTTCTCAGGTCTGTACATTTTCTGCTGGCCTCCAATAATACCTAAACCAGAAAAGATTGGGAATGAAGAATTCCGAAGAAAAGGGAGAATCCGTGCAAAAATAATTAAGTCATGAGTAAAGTCGTGGCTTTGAAGGGATTTTCAGTCAGACTTGACACATTGAGTCAAAGCTACCATTTTTAAAGACTAAAAAAATTTAAAAAAAAACATAGTAAGAGTAAATGTGTTTCATGAATCCTTTCGGTCCAGTTTGTGTTCAGTTTGTCAGTGGTGTGACTTTCTGTTCAC